>UXSR01005251.1:94497-165509 GCA_900604375.1 Mesocestoides corti | reverse complement strand
TGAAGAACACAACAGTGGTGGTTAGAAGAAAGAATTCAGTTGAACAAGTTGGGTCGTGCTCGGTTTCTGAGCCTGGCAGTGAGCGCAGTTGCACCGTCACAGGCCTCAACTCAAACGAAGACTACGTGGCTTCGGCAGTCGCCTGTTATGATGGACTGGGGAGGTGCTCTGAAGAAACTGACAGCATTGAAGTCTCAACATTGCCAGGTGGTGAGCGGACATTCATTTGGTTTCTCTTGTAGGGTGGAGACTATGAAGCAGGGTGCTTGATGAATGCACTTTTCGAATAAACATGTTCATCGGTGAGGTGGTAGCGGTGTTAGTATCCTACTCCCGGACACGTATCGTGCCCGTCGTGCTGGTGCTTTAGTACAATTTCTCACATGTTGCTCGCATTGCAGTTCTTTCCCAGGTAAACTCAAGCGACTTGTCAGGTCACAGTGTTGTTGTGAAATGGCAACAGCCTAGCGGCATTCTGACCGACCTCAGCGGATTCATTGAACGCGCATACAGAATGAATGAATGAATGTTGGGCGGAGACTTTGAAGAAGGGTACTTTTCAAATAAACATGGTTATAACTGAGGTCTGGCTGACAACGTCCCTTTGTGAAGCCTCTGAATTCGTCTATAGTGACAAAAAGGCACTAAATTTTGTCACGGGTGACAGTATCCATGCTAAAGTCGAGACATTAAGGTAACTATTTGATTGTGAGGAGGCCATCACTATTGTTAAAGTCGATAACAGGAAAATTGTGGTTTAAGTGTCTAACACTTTAGGCATTCATACGGACCTCGGAGAATCATGTCCTTCGCGTTGGTGCCTAAGCATAATTTCTCACATTTTGCCTAGTGATAACCACTGACGCTTCGTTTTCGCATTCCAGTCCCTTCCCAGGTAAATTCAAGCGACGTGTCAGCTTACAGTGTTGTTGTGAAATGGCAACAGCCTAGCGGCATTGTGACCGACCTCAGCGGATTCGTTGCACGCGCATACAGAATGTATGAAAACCAGAGTGGTGATTTGCAAGACGAGGTAGTCAACTGCACCGCAAGCATTACCGAAGGAAATGCTTGCACACTGAGCGACCTCCAGCCATCAACCAACTACAGCATTCAAGTAGCAGCATTTAAAATGTCGAAGAGTGGAATTCCCACCTATGGAGACGAATCCGCACCGATTGTTATTCTTACACGCAAGTCCCTTTTTCTTACATGATTTATTCAATTCTCTTCTTTGTCTTTATCCTCACTGCGGCTAAGATGCAATCTGACGTTCAACTGCAAGTATCAACACGAGGGCCTTACTAAAATAGTGATTTGTTCCTTCTGAACATCAATTAGTTCAAGAAGTCATTCTCACCTGATATTTCGACATCCTATCGTAGGATGTGATTGCGTTCCATGATTTCCAATCTGCTCATAATTCCTGAGTTTTATTGACAGCAGTTACAACATGGTGGCTTTAGTACTGTATTCTTTTTTTAATAAACGGGACGCTTACCGCTATAAAAAGAAGGAAATATAGGGTCACAAAAGCTATGTTTATTGCGCCACCATTCATGGTTATATTGAATACATCGGCCATGGTGCCAAGTTATTAGCCTGAAATGTGAGTTGAAGCCAGATAATCGTCGTGCTACCTCACCCAGGCGAATCGGTACGCGGAACGATGTTTCCAAAAACTTAACAACTTCACAATACAAACTCGTTTTGCCTGGTTACCTTGTGTCTTGTCGCTATTTTAGATCCACCATTTCCTAAAGCTGCTGTTACTTCGAGTCTTTTACTAATATGTCTGTTGGCTGTTGTGATCATTTGGTTTATGCATCGACGCCGACTCCCTTGCCTTACCAAATGCTTTGCACAAACCAACAGGAAGCCCAATGTATCAAAAGCGTACGTGGGTATTAGTTGCCTAGATAAGACTGTGCCTTTTCTAGACGCAAACTAGCCGGTCTGATTGGTGACTTTTAAAATTTTTTTAAGAACAGAACAACCATCAATCTACTCCACTTTATCCATTAAATACAAGAGAAAATAGACATCACGAGCAAGTTGTTTGTCAAGAATGAATCCAAAGATTGCTAAGAATTATTACGTTTAGTTGTTAGTAAGATTAGGACGTTTTTAGTGTGATGTACATTTAGAAAGATTTGAGTTAGAAGACGTAAAATATATGTTAGTTAGCCCTTTGAAAACACTATAGCATCGAATAGTAGTTGAGAGGCATTCCGATTGGATGGGTGTTGAACGCCTGAGAAATTGATTTTGCGTGTGCTTTTTACTAACCACCTTTCACAAAATGTCACCTCTTAGAGATTGGTGGATGTTGGACCAACTCCCCAGGTAAATAGCACTAAAATATCTCAGCTGTTCGAGTCAGGCCGTTTCGCATCTTTTTCTGCAATCAGTATATTTGCCCTTCTATTGCTGATTTCACCTTTCAGAATGCTTTTCATGTACATGTGCATAATTGACTATCAAATTATTTTATTTATTTTAAAGGCCTAGTCATGTCAGACATCCTAAATTTTTTCTTTACTCTTTAATTAATCCTTGTCAAAGAAATAACTCGCTATTTGTGTAGGCCAGGTTGTTATGATGATACTACTTGAGAATGAGATCATGCCGGCAGTCCCCACTTAACTTAAATGCATGGAATCAAATCGGGAACATTTCAGGCCTAAGTAATAGATAGGACTATTCTGAAACCCGATTTAGCTAAATCAGTTTTAGCATTGATTGTATGCCTGCAGAAGCTGCATTCTGGGCGATTCAGCTCATCACCATCTAATGTGCGTTTCATAATTTTCCCGGCCAGTCACTTACTCCACAGTTGTTGCTATTACTGCTTTTTTGTAAGAAGTCAGTACTAATGTGGATGGCCATTGGTTCACACTAGATTATTTCATTCGTTATAAAATCTAACTCACTTTTCCAATTTATTTTTGTTATTTCGGAATGTGTGCTTAATCACTGACTTTGCCGCCTGACTAGCCTATGTTCCGCCATTCGCAAATTTTGCCACGACCGCTTCTTGATTGAGTCTTATCGAATTGGTTTTGAACATCTTCAGTGGCCTTCATTTTATGGTTAATTGTTTCACTTAATCCTATATTCTATATCGCGGACTTCAATTAAAGTGAAACCTTCACAATCGAATATCACCGGCCCGACGTCTTGCAGTACCAATCGCAGGTGTAAGTGGGATTTATGCCTACCATGTTCATGTAATCGCCACAAAATTCTGATGTAGCCAGCGGTTTCTGTGGGTTGTGTATTACCTGGGAGCAGAAATAGTTTGCGTAGCCATGTCACGTTGTTGTCACGAATCGCTGAAGTCTAAGAAGACCATACATGGGCTTAGTGTGTTGTGCGTTGCGTCAATATGAGTAAGCAGTCGTGTAAAACTGATGAAGGTTGTTGACCGATGTAACTTGGGTGGACTAGAGTTAATAATTAGAGTTCCTTATAAGAAGGAAAGGTTTGGAATCGCTATGCAAAGATGGTGAATGTGGACCTGGGAACGCAGCGATAAATATCGACACGACCCATAACACACTCATTTTGATAAAGAAACTGTTTTCGTCGAATGGTAGATCGCCAGAATTTGTGCGAGGTGAATTCAGTTGTTATAAAACATTTGCACAACCAGTCAGGCTTTTATCTGCAAAAATATGAATAAGGTATTTGCAGCATAATGATAAAGGGAATATCGTAGGTATCTGGGAAGCTGGAGGCGCTTCTACCCCATGTCATACTCTAATAAATCAAGTGAATATGAGTCAAAGGTCATAATGGGAACGATTCGAGAAAGGGCTCGGGTTGTTGAAGACCCCGACATGTACTATTGAAACACGTCGGGGCTGCTGCGTTACATTTGGCCCGTTACCCGAGATGGTAGAGACAACAGTTTTTTGGATAGCCGAAGCTAGTTGTGTTGTGTGTGTGTTCACAGTCGTGTAAAGCTCAGTGTGTGAGAGTAGATGGTTCCGCATGGCTGTGAAAGGGACTCAGTGTGTCGGAGAATGGAGAGACCGGATTAATGAGTGGGAATTAGCACGATTCTTTACAGATTTAATGTATTCTGTGAAGTATAGACCAGCACACCGATTGGAACAAGTCGTCATTGATTTTTGTGCAAAGTCTCTTGGCTTTCTGGCAAATTTCAGGGTGAAACCTCGGTTGTTAGGCACACCTCAAGGGTTTAAGATAATGTCAACTGCCAGAAACACGTCTCGTTGTCCCGCCGAGAAAGAATACCACGGACATTTGACAAATTTGTTACCCATTGCGCATACAATTTATTTCTAAGCATTGGCACCTTGTGGCTGTCTGATACAGTGACTTCACAAGCAATAATCGAAATCGTAATACCGAGAATATTGCTTTCCACGTGTCCATTTCATAACATTTTGTTAATTGACTTGGTCGTTCAACTAAGTTTGAGGTAATTATTCTCTAAGATTGCGATATCATCCATATAGTTGCCTAAGGATTCGGGAAAATGTTACGTTTTGTCCGTAATTAGGAAATCACAGTCAGGTGACCAGTACTCCAGATCCCTCGTCTGACGCTAGACATCACCATCCCACGCTAATGCAAGACAAGACTTCGTGCGGGGATCATATACCGACTTTGCCAACGGCCGTGATCCGTTTGGATGTGCTCACTTACATAAGTCAAGGATGACCTTGATCTAATGGATCAAGGCGGATTAACACAGATAGACCTGTCAGTAGGGTGTCGTGGATGAATTATCCACTGAAGTGGCGTGGCTAGGGGAATTGTGTATACCCTGATGAAATCCTAACCAACGATGAGGCGTCTTGGGGAATGCTGGATCCCTAACAGAAAACTTTAAGCCATAACTACAATTATCCAATGGGCAAGTAAATAAGGTTGATATGGGTGGGCTGTGTTCACATCAGCTGCTCCGGTAAACGATAGTTCGATTGTCTTTATAGCTGCGTTCCCCATATTAAATTGTTGCAACGAAGTATGGAGAGGAACAGTCGAGAGAATAACACTTCAGCGCTTGGCCTCTGTCAAGAGTTGGTAGTTGGGACGTTTGTCATGTGGCTCCAGCCATCAACTCCGAGTCCTAGACTGCAGCCAACTTTTGTCTGACTAGAATTTCCGACTCTGTTAGCGAGAAAATTCAAGGCACCTACTGACTGGCTCCCAGGGGGAACAACTATCATACTGTCTTTTGGGCCGTCACCTTTCCCTCCCACATAACTTTTATTAATTTTTTTACTTAAGGCCTGCACCAGTCGCATTCAACCAGCTGAAGTCCTGCTTTGAGGCACTCAACTCAAATAACCATTTTGTTCAGCACTTTATGGTAAGTTGGTGCAAATTGCTGTGGTCTTGATATTATGCATCCATGGCGTATTGATCCAAATGGTTTATTTCGATGGTCTGCCGCGTACTTTTCCCGAGAATAACATGATTTGGGTAACTACCTGCAAACAGCTACGCAAATTAATCGAGATGTGACTTTGATACTCATTTAAAATAACGCAACATTGACTAAACTTTGAATAACGTAGAATGCCTACCAAGGGGGACCCAAAACGGGGGGCGGCTCTTATCAGTCTGCCCCTCCTGGTTGACTTCCACATAGGCGACAGAAAAGGGCAGTAAGAGGGCCCTGGTGAATTCGAAACTACCGGACACAAAGGCAAAGGGCTAGAGCGTAAGGAGGGGATGGTTGTGTTGACCAGCAGATCCATTGGCGAGGGGATATGGATTGAGGAAGGTGGGACCAAGGACAGATTAGGCTGGCATGCGTTAACCGACTACCGCGCGTTAAAATCCGATCTACCCTGAACTGTGCGTTTTACGATGTCCATGACACTCATCGCCTGACCACGCGCGTCTAGCCAATGGACAGCAAGCGATAAAAAGAGTCGTTTTTTACCTTTTTGTCGCTAAGACGCGTTAATTTGTAGCAAATTCCACAATATTTCAACAACTTTAACGTTTGAAATTCGCAGATCAATCGATTCTAGTGCTAATTATGTTAAATTTCTCACAAAACACGTCGGCAATACTGAACTTTTAAATAAATAAACAATCAGGCTCACGCATAGTTTGGGTTTTGCAGAAGCAGTATTTTGTAAGCTTTCATATACACACCGATCTTTGGCGATACGGCATAATCCATGTTTTACATCTTGGTAGCTTCTGAAAAGCATCGCTTCACGTGGAATGGAACAGGAATATCGCCTAACGAAAACAGCCGGAATTCAGTTCAAGGACCTCAACAGATATGCCGATATGTTGCCATGTAGGTTCAAGAGGCGCCGAAGCTCAATGACTAAGAAAAACACACTATTTAAATCGCCTCTAATATTGCACTTTCAGATGATCAGTCGATGGTAATTCTAGGTCGTAAATGGCCAAGCATTGTTGAGGATCCAGAGCCTCAAATTACGGTAAGCCCTAAATTAGGAAAACTTTTCTATATCTGAATCACTCAGTTCCAATAGGTGCCTCTGGATTCGTCCCTCTAATGTGTAGCTTATTTTAAACAGATCAATAATTTAACCCCAAATAAACTTTACGAAGTGTATTTGATTATTGGGGAAAACCCTCTTTTCGTGTGGATTTACAGCCTTAAAATTCTGTAATATGATTGGTCATTTTGCAGGCTTGTTCATTTTGAAGATTTCTAGTTCGTTACTAGGCTGATTTTCTTGTTCGGCTAATAGTTAAAAGCCCAATTAAACCGATGCTCAAGTCATTAATTCGGGCTTAAAAGATTTTAGGCACCTCCTTTGGAAGTATCAGTAAACGGGGTACTAGCTGTTTACTAAGTCGTCATCATCCTCATCATCTTATTTACTTTACTAAGCTTTATCTTAAGGAACCAATAAAATCACACCAAGTCATTGATTCGAACTGCCCCCACATTCAGACGTTTATTAACGAAAGTCGCAGCTTACTAGCTGCACAATGCCAGAGTCCATTAGTTTCCTAAACAAATTTTCGGCCCAGTGTAAACAGAACGAAAAATAAACCAAAATGGTGTATTCTAAATGATGCTAAATCCTTTACAAATCACATTTTTGGTTGTATCATTTGGCCATTTTTATTCAAATAACGTCTGCTTGTTTACAGTTCACCGTCTTATCTATTGCATATTTAATCAGTTGACTTCGTCGCATTCAAAGTGTACCTCAGGTTTTTAGAATGACATTATCGGAATCTTTGTGTCGAAAAACAGTTTATTTTTTCACAAATCTCCCATTGTTGGATTTGCGTTAGTGTATTTAGAGGAAATTTCAATCTGTACTGTAACTTCTGTAGGCGGCTGAGGTAATCTGCGGTTACATCAACGCCTCCTACATTCGGCGACCGCGTTTTGGACCAAAGGGAGAGGCCTGTGTGGCAGATCCGTCTACAGTTCCGGAGTACATCGCATCCCAGGGACCGCTGACGCACACCATTGCCGACTTCCTCACGATGGTCTACGAGCAGAAATCGAAATTAATTGTTATGCTTTGTCGGTGAGGCTTGAGGTTTTCGTAGTTATTAGGCATAGTTTGCGCTAGCTTCATTTCTAAAGTACTTGTTGTGGGCCCCATCACGTGGTCTTAAACCACGCCGGGGCCACTGAATTAATTCTGGCCCGATTACGCTTCCCTGATACCCACGATGAAGAAAAAAGACCGGAGAGGACGTGGACACAACCGTTTACTTCACAGCGCAACCACGTTGGTGTAGCTGTGTCGTGTTTGGCGTTTGCGCGTGTGTGTGAGTCATAGCTGAGCTAACGTTGAGACCTAGGTGTGAGGATAATCCATGCTAAGGAGCGAGGAGTTGAGGATCCGCGCCGCAGGGGGTAGCCTGTGTCGGAGGCTAGCCTGATTGGATTAACGAATGTGAATCAATGCGATTCAAAACATACTAAAATGATTGGTTAAAAGTTTATTGTGGTTATGTGTAACTCTTCTGACTACTCCTTCTAACAACTTGATGAGATGCAACACAAAAAACATTCTTCTGTTATTGACTTAAAGACAAATTTCTTTGACTTGGGATTTCCCTGCCACCTTTTCGATGTCATCTTTCAAATCTTGGGGTAGAAAGGTGGTTCGCGAATAATGGGAATTAAACTCACTTATGAACACAACTCCACCCATAGTTCCGTGTCCAGGTTTGCTAAATTGCTAATATAACTTGCATCTAAATACTACTGCTCTCCATGTCATTCCACGACCTCCTTAATGTCCCTCTTTGTTTCTTTGTTGCCAAGAGTTCAAGAGGACGGCAAACGAAAATGCGAGCAGTATTGGCCAGACGAGGGCACGGAGATATTCGTATCCGCTACGCGTAGTGTTCGTGTCACCAATGTGAAGGAAGTAACATTCGGGAAGAACCTTATCAGCCGCATGCTGCTCATTCAGCCTCTGAACGAAACTGTGGTATGGTTGCGCAGACCTAACTTAACATGCTTGATTCCCAACTCTGCTGTGATTGTTGTCAGAGCTAGTTATACCGACATTCCCATAATGCCAAGACAAAGAGGTACGAATTGTAGTACTGTCACTTCATTAGTACTATGTGGAAATACATGAAGAGACTTGATGTGGGATTCTCACCACTCATTGGCTCAAATTTAGGTCGTACTTATATCGTATTTCTCACTTACCTCGTAGACATGACAGTTATGTGTGTAGCTATCTAGTAGGGATTTGCTCTAACGTGTGCTGCTCTCGATCCTTGTCTACCAGGAATTCGATACCCCTTTGGCCGTTTTTGAAACCGTATGGTTTTGTCGCATCACCGACAATGCCTTTCGTCGTTTACCTTGATAGCCTTTGCAAGTGACCCAGTACCACTACACAGAGTGGCCAGACTACGAAGTCCCAGACCTGGACACCTTCTACGAGTTGGTAACTGCGCAGATGCGATTTATGCGTAATCACTCCGTTAGTGCAGACCACGGGCCCGCGATCGTTCACTGCAGGTAAATTGTCTTTTATTTAAACACTGCTTCTAATGGTGTGTTCTGGGTCGTCTTCCTTCACGATTTTGAAAATCCAGACAGTAATGTAACCACTTTTTTGCCTTTCAAAGCGCTGGCATTGGTAGGAGTGGCACTCTGATCGTTGCGCGTTTCCTATTGGACAGGCTGAGACGCAGTGCAGAATTTATTGATATTTTTGGAATAACTTTGGCTATTCGGAAATGGAGGCCCAATCTGGTCCAAGTTTGGGTACGTTCTGGTGCTGCGAATATCGCGCTGTTTATGCGCAATGAAACTTACATTCTTGACGTGTAAACAGTTCAGTGTGTTGAAAATCACACTTAATTTTAATACCAAACAATGAATTTTATGAAAACTTCACTTGACCTCCACCTGTGACATTGCGATAATAATTAAAATGCGTTTGTAGTAGTGTGGCACTGTGTTTTAACTTAAAATTTTCAAGAAAACGAACTATTTTTTTAAACTTTTTAATTTCGTACGCCTACTTGAAATAGATTTTGATAGTCAACTTTCACGCAAATTTCACGTCAAGCCATTAGTGTGTTGTGGGCCCCAGCACGTGGTCTTGAACCACGCCGGAGCCACGGAATTAACCCTGGCCCGATTACGCTTCCCTGATACCCGTGATGAAGAAAAAGACCGGAGAGGACGTGGACACAACTGTTTACTTCAAAGCTCAGTCACGTTGGTGTCGTGTCGTGTGTGGGGTTTACGCGTGTGTATTTATACTTCGGATGTGTGAGTCATAACTGCGCTAACATCGAGACCTAGGTGTGGGGATACTCCAAGATAAATATTCGTGCTAATGAACGGGGAGTTGAGGATTCGCGCGGCTGGCTACATGCTGCGGCAAGAGGAACCCTGTGTAGGAGGTGAAGCGACCGGAATAAGGGGTTGAATAAACACGATTCACAACAAGTGTACGCGAAGGTTAACCAAAATACCGCTAATTATGGACGTTCAAAATCCGTCTCTGCGTCTTGGTTGTGATTTGAACTGAGATATTCTTGTAAAACTTTGAATAGGTCCCTTGCTGGTTGCTCCTTTCCATAACCCTGCATGAGCCCATGGATTTCCGTGGTTATCGATTTTCAGGTTCAACTGCGATTTCTGTACGAGTTCGTTCTTTACTGCATTGAAAGGGAGAACATCAACCCGACACCAAGGGGCGGCGATGCGATGCTCCCGCGCACATTTGCTGAGTGCGCCAATGGAGTTGGTGAGGCAAGTAGGAGACATTTTGCCATGCTCTCCACGAATTTTCTACTTAAAACGCTTTTTTAAGTAGGCTTAGTGAAGCACTTCCTACTATGCAAATATGGTAACATGTATTTCTTACAAAATTTTTATCTTTGAGTATTCACGAGCTATTACTTAATAAGCAAAACTTTCTGATAACCTCTAGATTATCACGAGCACATTTCTTCCAAAATAAATAACTGTAACACGGATATTTTTGGTAAAAATTTCAGAAGTACTTTTTCTGACTCTTTAATTTACATTTCAATTAATTTCAGAGAGTAAGACATCGCAATGTGACTTTTGTACGGTGAAGTTGAGTCACTGCATTTGGGCATTAATGCATTTTTACTACCCGGTGTTAGCACGGTGCCAAAACAAGCCTTTTTTGTTGTTTTTTTTTCAGTTTCGAACTTTTTTCTGTTTAAAATTGAGGAAAAGATTTGTGAGTTGTCGTTTCATACCATTTCTAGTCTTTTATAAATTTCTTAACTTTTCGATGACAAAGAAATAATTTTTTTTGGTATCTTGCAGATTTGAATGCGGCACTGAACTGATACGTGACCTTTGTGTCCGTAACAATGCATTTTTCCGCGATAGACTACTAAAACAACTTGCTACGCAATGGTTACTAGAAGCTGCCGATTTTAGAAACGAACCATATTTGATGGTTGTTTTTCTCAAACAGCAGCTAAAATCGGCGAAAGTTTGAATTCAGTGAAAAGGCAGACAGATAGCGTTGACTAAATAACAAGCCAAAATAGATATCAACCACTCTGTTTGTTAAATTTTGCGATCGTAGGACGCATAACTGTGCTTTACGAATGCTTCAACCCAGTAGAGGCCGGTGAAAATAGGGTACTCACAAACTACCGATGGCCAAGTTTTAGTAATATATCTTTTAGCATACAACCATATGTTGCGTGCAGGCTTAGAATGTTCAAAGACGATTAAGTACATTTTTTAACACCCAGATTTCCGATTTGATTTACTTCTTTTATATGCTTTTTAAGGGCATGAATATGAGAATCTGATAGACACAACCAGAGGTACGTTCGCCAAACCTAGCTAACCTTTTTTTGTGTTTTTCAATGCCAACGCATTGTGAACAGCCTTAGTTATAACTCAAGGGTTATAAGCACTAAGTATGATTTTTAAGAAAAATTAAATTCTAAAATCAATCAAGTCGGAAAATTTCACTAAATCGAGGGTTAATTTTTAAACACGTGATAGGTTCTGAATGCCTTTATGCCGCAGTTTTTTGTGGTGCGTTTAGATTCGGCACTTCGAGAATACTTATTTAGCCCATTCTTTATAGCCACAAATCACCCAGGTTTGTCGCAGGTCAGTCACGCGAAAGTTGTAAAAATATGATTCATTTCATTCTTTGTTTTAGAGAAGGAAAGTGACCTCCAGAGTGCATAAACAAGACTCCAAAACCGGTCGACAGTGTTGCCAATGATCCACGATGCCCGGTCACATTAAAAAAATATTTCTTTTAGGATTTATTCAAATGATAGATCTGAAAATTGTCAGAGATTTCAGAAACTTGCAATTATTTTTAAGAAATCCAACGATGTGATTTATAATATCATTCGCTGATAATATTAAATATATGAATATGCAGTCGGAAATTAAATTTAGACTACTTTTTTTCATTTGAAAACTGTTGGAACTTTCTTGACATTGTGTTAAGTCACACAATGTTAATTATCCTTGCAAACACAACTCGATGTCTAATTTAGGATGGGTTTTTGAGCGTAAACTCCTAGCAACAAATTTTGACCACTTACTTATCTGTGGAAATAAGTAACAGTGATAATTTTGTAGCATTCTGTCTATTTATTTCGTAAAAAAATTAGAAAAAGCATTTAGCGAAATAGGTAAATTTAAAGGCCATCTTAAGCAGGACCGAATTAATTTCTTCGATATTCATGGTTCTACTTCGCTTTGCACTTGGCTATATTTTTATACTGAAACGCAACATGAGCCAGTGCACACTATAAAAAAGATATCTTCTAAAGGGCTCTTTTATAATTTAAAAGCAGATGCTAGATGGATAGATTCCTGCCAATATATTTGCTCCAGCCGATCAACACTGGTTGTACTTGAGAAGAGGAAATGGCGATGTGAGCGATAAGGCATTTCAAAGACAATCATCGATTTACTCATTAGACAAAGTGCAATATTTTGAGTGTAGCGGGTGTATGGCGTGTGCTTGGGACACTGATACCAAAGAGTGAGGAGGCCTACACTCATACGCATCAGTTGCTGGTTTCCTGAACACCATGAAACCACCATATCTTATAGGCAAACAAGATAGTCCGATTAAGCGCGTAAATTGGCTCGCAAATTGCAGAAAACCGAAAGCAGTTCCGAGTCATTGCGTCATATTACTATGAAGAAAACCGATTTTTAGACACCTTTTTGAAAGGGAAACAATGTTGATAAGGCAAACATGAGTTTACTTCGAGATACTGCATTTATTGCAATGTTTTTGACCGGTAAACAAATGTGCGTATATTAGTTACTTTATAGGCGATCACACAAATTTTCATGGATTCTGATGCTTGAGAAGAGGGCCTCCAGGTTCTAAAGTAATAATACAAGAAGTGCAGCGAAAATTCAGTTAATTTATTCATAGAAGGTAGATACATATAAACCGAAACGAAGTTAAAATTTGTTCAATTTGATATATTTCTCAATATTTTGAGGATTGAACTTAAAAGTGTTACATTGGGACTATCATTTGAAATTATTAATATTAATAGATCTTACCTGACGGCATAGTAAGAAGACTGCCTGAGGACTTTGTACGACCTCTTATACGCTAGACTTAGTGTGTAATTATGCTCATAGGTAATGTTAATACAGCACGTTCAAGAAAAAAGTAATGTAACGATACCTTATGTCCCATAATCGCTAAAATTCGCTGACGGTATAATAAAACGACAATATTTTGTATCGGAGTGCTATGTGCAAAGGTTCACCTTCCCATAGAAGGTATATGTTGTAATTTTTTATGTAGGTACACAATTACTGAAGTTGAAATTCATTAAGAGGGTCTTTAGCGTCGAGCGCTAACAGTATCTATATTCCACTTGAAGGGAAAGAGGATTGACATGCAGAATTCGAACCAAAAAATAAAAAAAACACAATCACTGGACGTTCAAAAATGTGAACTAAATTCATTCACCACCAGCTTACTGTTCTGTTTATTATTAAGTGTATCGAATTTTTTCGGTGTCAATAAATTATTACAATTTCTCTGATTAAAGTAGTTTTTAATAGCACTTCACTTAATAAATCTAATTTCAAGCTAAGTTATTTAAGTGACAAAGCAATAAAATTCAATAATTTATTTTCTGACCTAAATCAGTTTTCAATATCAATTCAATTATAAAGAGGAAAATTATATACGCATGCTGCTATTGTAAGTTTCCTGAGTTTCCATTGGTTCATCCGCCTTTCCGTCTGTTGTCTTGATTTACTGTGCTTGAAAATGGACCACATTAAGTTACCTAAAGTAGGAGTTTTGCGTTTTGTATGATCTAATCAATGATACTCTTGAACTAATTCACGCGTTTTTGAGTTTAAACTGTCAAGAGCTTGTCATTACCATTCTGCAACCGTCTAGTTCCAGGTTCTTGTAGCTTCGACATGCAATTTTTTTTTAACTTTTCAAACTTTTTAAACCACTCAAGGTTTTACTTAGTACCATGTCTTATTCTAAGCACACATTATGCTAGTAATTTAATCTGTGTAACGGGTCTCAATTTAAAAATATTTAAACAGTTCTTTAATTGTTCACTTAACCATACCACGAATCTGTCTGGCTTCCCAGGATTCATTCGTCCTTTTTTTAAACACAAGTTGCTAGTAGTTTCCATCAGCACTTACTGAAGATACCAACCGCTCGTCGTGTAGGGTGCATGAAATAAATTGAGGGACCTTTTGGTGCCCTGTGTACACATGTGTCTAAATGATTTCACAGAATAACTATGTGCGAAATCAATCAAATACTGCTAGAGAATAAAGTAATGTCCCAGTTCTGTGTCTGCCTACTAATTTCCAAATCGTCACTTGGAGTAAGATTATAGTGTCCCTTTAATTACTAGCAGATGCTACAAGCAACTAACTGAGATTTTTACGACAGCTTTGTGATTCGTTATGTAATCCATTGAAGTGGTTTTTATCGGTTTATTCTCTTAATTGGGGGTAGATAACCTGCGTTTTCCAAATATGAATTCAAAAGACTGTCGATTTTGTCGTAAAGGTGTAATTTGACTCCTTTTAAAGCCACTTTAAGGGATTATTATAATCCAGCCAACTTAGCTGTTTTTTTTCTAAATGTTACATGTTTGGCTGCACCTCAAAATTAGAGTCATTTTCATACCCTTTTTCGTTTATTATACACACGGAATTGTAGAATAACCTGTTCATAAATGAACTACCTCTTCACCTAAACCAAAAAATCCTTCTTCATGGAGCCACTCCTTTTTCAGTCATGTGCCGCCTCTGTGTCCTTTCGGCAAATCAAAAGCTGCTAGTTACCAAAGATGACGATGTTCTAGGTAAAGAATTTGAAAGAGGATCTGCGTTCTCTTAATTGCCCTCGTTAATTTTAAATCAGGTATTGCTATTCTAGTATTCACACATGTTCCATTTATTACATTTTATGGTTTTGCCATGTTTTGGATCAATCCCACGTTGCAGCAGGCCCGTAATAGTCGGCAAACTGACTCAATTGACGTGTTTTAGGTTGATAATGTGACATTTATTGACCGTTTCAATGGCTACGCATGGATTCAAGGCGTTCTTCGGATTACCGTCACTCATACCTTCTTTATCGATGATTCCAAAAGGCACGAAATCTGGGTATGAGTTCAAGTAATTTTCCTTAAATGCCTATGAAACTCGTGCAACACTGGCACATTCACACAGTTGCAATTGATATATTGCTCTTTAATGGCTGTGGCCAGTGTTAATTGAAAGGGGATTGCTTATAACCTCAGGGTCGGATTTGAGGGCTAGCACTAGTTGTAAGTATTTTGCAGTTAACATACCTAATAAAAGGCCGCTAGTTGAAAAGGCTATACAAAAATATCTGTTTATCTTTATTCATCCTGAAACTCAGAAACCTGGTAGTAGCTCCAAGGAAACCTTGTAATTTGTTTGGTAGTACTTCAAATTGCATGCTTTCTTGGTGATCTGCGCCAGGTATCTGCATCTAAAGGTCCTGATTACACATTTTCTTATTTCTGTAGGAGACTACTTTTGATATCTCATCCATTTGAACGACCTCATGGGTTATACTAATACGTCCTCTATTTCATGCGCAGGCTTTAGGTGCCGTTTTGTTAACTGAATCCAATCATTGACCTGCTTAGTTGTTTTATTCACTGGTTCTGAAAGTATTTTAAATGTAGGCAAACAGTTCTTAGTAGTTCCCGGTAAAACTGAAGTGTTTGAAGTGGCTTTTTCGGGACAATTTGTTACGTAATCGCTGTGACGGCAAGCAAACTACTACTGACACAATCTGATTCTATGTAACTGCATTTGAACACCGATGTTCCCCTAAGTTGACGCAACCAACTCCTCGAATACGTCAAGTTCCAATCTTCATGTATGTTTACATGAAGTAGCTCTACTCAGGTGGTGCTTTGGAAGACGGTTAGTTTGTTATCGGAACTCAGGGAACCGCGGTTATGTAATGCTTAGTGCAGGACGGTTTGCCCTAAATCACAGCCTTTAAAGGGTGCCTTGCTACCCGCTCCACAAAATGCAATTGACTCAGACAGCTTATTTCTGTAAAACCCCACTCTTTGTCCTTCCATTGATCACCCCTATTATCAGTAGTTTCATTTTCCCAACACGATATTACTTGGCCTTCTTCAAGATTCAAACGTGCCTGATTGACCGAGTCGAACGGTTGCCGCTAACGGCCTACGGCGCTCCGCTCATCATTCGCGGAAAGGACTTTCGTGTAGCCTGTTTCCTCATCCGCCATGACAGGGACTGCCAGAAGGTCTACGATACCCTCACTCGGCTCGCTCAAGTTCGTAAGTCCATCAACTCGCGTTATTTGTTCTAATTTTTTAATCTTGAGCACCTCTCGCCAATTTTTTGGGCCGAACTTATCAGGTGCATGAGTTGTTATTCATGGAAAGACACAATGCAGTAGAAGATTGTTGCCGTTTTTGGGAAAAAAGCAGTTTTGTTGTACGATCCAGGTGGGCCAGTTTTCGATACCGCATCCTGTGAGTTAGGCTGCACATGTGTGTGGTTTATTTTGATGTAGCAATGGAACTGAAGGTGGCCTGTGGTAAACAGAACTGCTGCATTTTTATTACTCCTTATGCATTTGGCTCCGTGACAATTTCGATACGGCGTGCACAGGGAGTTTTTTCAAGTACCTCTACTTATTTTTACACCTCCAAATGACCAGCCTAAGGAGTCACCTCAACGTTGAAGCCTTTGATTCAATAGGCTTGTTGTCTTGTTTTAGCTAGCATCCAATATCTTCCGTGTTTCCGTGATCGGCCTCTGGGTCTTCTGGCTGAGAGGTGCCAGGGATGGGATTTCTTCGATTTGCGCTCGGACTTCGAGCGAATGGGTCTGCCCAACAATTCATGGGTCGCCTTGGACAACAGCTCTTATCAGGTATTGGATCCGTTTTAAGTACCAGCAGTAAACGGATTCGCCGAAACGGTTGTGGTTGCGTCTTTGATGCAAACTCGATGCAGGAGTTACGCCAATCTTGTGTGATCAATGGTTCAAGCTCGAATAACAAAGTGAGGCAAATTGAGAGGTCGTCATGGGTGTTATTGTCCTCGTGTTGAATTTTTTAAGCCACAAACAACTTACTCAATTTCCAATTAGTTTCTAGCCACTTACAAAGTGCCCACAAACTTTCCAACAAGGAATTTGACAGGAGCTAAGCCGTATAGCACTTCACGCGGTGCTCTGAGGACATCTTGCTGTTTCTTATCTTCGTCGTTGCCTCGTATTCATCTATCCGCAAAAGGCTGTTTTTATTTAAGCGATCGTCTGCCACAGGAACGCACTTGCACGCTCCGATTGTCCTTCTGTAAGGTCACCTCTTTCACGAAGGTGCCTGTGAATACGTAGTCGGTTTTATTCAAAGGTCATGTGTTTTTTTACCACGATGACACACACCATTTGGCCTTTGGGATGATTCGTGGTGGCTTGCGAAACCCAGAACAGTGTCGCCTGGTATGCACACAACTACGCACGCACGCACAACCGCGTTGCCCCAACCTGTGCGAATGTTTTGGACCTGAGATCGAATGTGTGTGTGGATAAACTGTCGCCTGGCGGATAACACAGGCCACAGCTGTAACCCCCATGTTTTGAGGGAATGAACTGCTCCGGGTAGATGTAGAGTAGCATCCTGGCTAGCTGCCAGGGCCTGCCAGATATCAATTACTGAGTTGAGCAACTGGAAGTAAATGCAGAAGTTTCTTTTCTAGATTTGCGACACCTACCCAGGTCTGTTGTTTGTGCCCGAGATCGCCGATCGGACGACTTTGTTGGGGAGTGCCAACTTCCGCTCCCGTCGACGTCTCCCCGTCCTCACCTGGATCCATCCAAACGGCAAGGTTAACCACTGACGTTCTTAGTGCCACACATGCTATTTTTCAGTCGACGCTATTCGATGAATGAATGTGCTAGATTCAAATAGGTGTATAATTTTTTTCACAGATTCTTCAGCAAATTTATTTGATATCCAAAAATAGGGAATAGCGAACTTGATCTCGGAAATATTCTCGTAGGAATACCATCCCGGCTTCGAGGCAATAAAGTCATCATCGACGAATTTGCGCACATGCTGTACCCATTTTGAACTCTATCCGTTAAGGCGTGCTGCTGCCGCGTTGACCGCAACAAATGGTAGCCGGAAGGGGCCAAGTCTGATAAGTATGTCGCGTGTGGGAGAACTTCCCATCCCAAGTTCAAGAGGGTCTTCGGAGTCGCGGAACCAATGTGAGGTGGTCGAGCAGTATGACTTGCCCGCTTCCTTGACTAGCAAATTGCCTTTTCTGATCACGTTCATCGCTCAGTTTGTTGAACGTTGCACAGTCACTGTCCGACAGCCAGTTTCCCGGAGTTCGTAGTAAAGTATATCCTTCATGTCTCTCCAGATACACAGAAGTGAAAGGCCTGTAGTCATGCGCTGACCTAGGTTGTGTTAGGTCAACACATATGGCACCCGACTTCTACGTTTTTGACTTTTCCCATTTGGTGGGGCAGACGCTGGGAAATAGCTGTCTGGTTGACTCCTAACTGAGCCGCAAGCTTCTGTTGCGTTTGCTTTGAGTCTTCATCCGGTGGGGCTTGCAAATCCGCATCTTCACACTTTTGAGGCTGCTGTCCGACATGGGGCTGGTCAATAAGATCAAAATGACCACTTCCGAAACGTTTGCGTTGTTGGAATTCGTATGAAATGCAGTGCCATTGAATGCGCTGTCTATCAGTTGCCATCGTGGTAATCTCTGCTATTGTGAGAGGTGATGTAACCCACGTTGACTTTTCATTCGTTGTTCTGAAACCTAGCATTCGATCCTTCCAAAACCACAACAGACCGCGAAAATATTTCTAGTTGAAATATAAATTTAGACTCGCTGAGCCGATCCGTACAAATTAAGTCATACACCAAGTAGTTCTAGCTGAACAATGAATTTCGCACTTGCGTTATTTGACTTCTTTGCAAGGCGTAACTTCGAGTTCTCTAGTAATAATTTATTTATTTTATCCCAGTTCTGATCTTCCAGTCTGACAGTGCTATATTTCCAGGCAGTGTAAACGAACAATCATTGCGTAGTTTTGTTGCGTCACCCCTACTTTTCTCTTTACGAAAACTCGAGCTTCGTGGTGGGTGGATTTCGCATGCGCCTTGATTTTCCTTCGAACTAGGCGGTCCTGTGTAGGTCCAGCCAGCCGCTGTCGGGACTCACAAGCAAGTCAGTCGACGACCAACTCATGCTGCGGTGCATTCGCTGTGCCAGCGGCGACGGGCCCCTGCTGTACGTGGTGGACACACGACCGCCGCTTAACGCCCTCACCAATCGCGCCCAGGGCAAGGGCTATGAGGACGTGAACGTCTACAAGGACATCATCCTCAGGTTCTTGCAAATCCCAAACATCCACGCCGTTCGCGGATCCCTGGAGAAACTGCTTAAAGGTACTTCCGCGACTTCTCTGTCCGTTGTAGCCAATTTCATGTGTCATGTGCTTCGAAAAAGCGTCAAGTGAGAATCTCGGCTTGTCATTGCACACGCCACATTATCTGACTGTAAGGTCACAGTGAAAACGGGCATCACGTGTAACAAAGAGTAAACAAATCAGGCTCTTGGATCTTATCCTGTGTCTTTGCTTTACGCACATAATTTTAAAAAACCCCAACACGATCGTAATTTATTCACCACAGAACTTCAAAGGAAATCTAGCCGTTTTCCTGGGTTATATGTTTTTAATAAAAGGTATTTCGTCTTTGCCAGACGCCAAGTTAACACTATCACTCTTCCTTTCAAAACACGACTACTTTGTGTATGAATTCGTTGAACAGAGAGGGCTGTCGCACGTACGCAGGGCGTCTGTGATGCAAGCAGAACTGAACACTCGGGACATGTCGGCATGGCGCCAGCAAATAGGTTCACATTACGCGTATTTACCGCGGATAGGTCCGTCGAAATGCCCTCCATTGTCGACGAATCCAAAGGCCGCTAGAAAAAACGTCCTTGTGTGCACCCAGTCTACATTTCAACCGCTGTCAAATGCGGCGTCGCCAACAGTACACTTAAGTGTTTACCTCGTCTGTCAACTTATCGAAAACCATTGCTACACCATAACAGCCAAGGTTTACATGTGTGTATAGGGCTTCTCAACGCAGATCTCAGTTCAATTCTACCTTTTTACTGGTGAAGAGGCATTGACCGCGAGAGTAGGCGTCGAGTTTGAGCTACCAGAAACTTTGCAGTCCTCGAAGAATGTCACTCAGTGAGAGCCAATGAGGAATTCGGAAGCCAAGGCCTCGATTGCGATGCGCGCTCTTGCATTGACTAGATTCCGTGATATGGTTCTCCCCAAGTAGCAGTAGTCGACCGACTAGCCTACGAAGACGCAATAATTTGTGACTAAGTCAATTTGGGTGTTCAGGGGCATGGGCCATTAACTCATATTACCTGTGAAGATTCCAAATAAGATTAACTAATTCTCCAGTTTTTTTATCCAAACAATTGATTTGAATCAGCATTCTATCTGCTTCTTTGGTTCAACTTTAAGAGCATTTTCGATAGCTTATGTGCTCATTTCTGCGTGTTTTTGTAGTCTACCAAGATCCCAAAGTGAGCCTGAAGGATCTCAACTCGGCTGTGGACAAGTCCTCGTGGTTGCGCTACCTCCGGCTAATTGTGGAGGCCGCTTACTTCATAGCGTCTCGGATGGAACCAGAAGCTGGTGGTTATTCATTCCTCGTCCACTGCTCCGACGGTTGGGATCGAACAGCACAAGTCTGTTCTCTTGCACAACTCATGATAGATCCGTACTACCGCACCTTCAATGGATTTCAGGTACTTTGAGTTGGCGGTGGACTAAGATTTGGCCCCACTCTGCATTACTAGTGTGAATCGGGCTGCCTCTAACTTCACACCTTGCTCATCCAACTGGATGCCTTTTTCCCCAGATCCCAGCCAGAACTAGTTTCCAATTGTGACGTGTTTCCGCCCTAAAATTGCAGGCTCTGATTGAGAAAGACTGGCTATACTTCGGCCACAAGTTCACCGATCGCTGTGGGCTCGTAGACTCAGTGGATCCTCGTGAAGTCTCGCCCATTTTTGTACAGTTCCTCGACTGCACCCACCACCTCCTCGAACTCCTTCCGGAGGCGTTCGAGTTTAACTCGCGAATGCTCCTCGAACTGCATGACCACTCGCGCTCTGGGCTCTACGGCACGTTTATCGGCTGCTCAGAGAGGGAGCGAATGCAATTGGGGTGTGTCTTATACATCGTTAATTTTGCTTGCTCCAATCACGGGTTTATAGGCATTACTGATTTAAATCAGAACCCACATGGCAATGAAGTTATCATTTAGATTGAAACAGGACTAGGCGAAGTGAAACTGGCTGTAGGGACGTTTGTACACCACCAAAACCATCTTGTGCGGCTTCTATGTCAGTTGAGCCCTTTTTTGCTGTGTTGTACCATCCTCAGGTTATCGCAGAAAACCTATAGTTCCTGGGCCTACTTTGCGGAAAACAGACACCTTTTCATAAATCCCCTCTACAAACCGCCAGTCGCCTTCGCTCAGGCTCGAAAAACAACCAACCGACCGCATGTGACTGCACTCCTTCCTGCATTTGTGACCTCGCCCCATCTCTTCGGGTTAGTGCATTTACTATCTTTTTTCTGTAGATGATTTTCACGAAACATCAGCCTCCCCTCACTCACTTACGAGGTTGTATTTAAGAAAATCCCATCTCCTTGTTTGACTTTGTGCTGTTCTTATTATCGGCCTTAAAAACTTGCGTTGTCGATCGCTTTTTTATTGGTTGGTTTGCTGTCGTGTTAGTTGAGCACTGGAGGGGTGCGTGTGTGTGTGTGGAATGGGTATGTTAACCGCAGACAAATCTAGTGGAATGCATCTCCACAATCATGTCTTCATGTTGTAGCCCCTGGGCGGATCTGTTCCTTCGACGGGAATGGCGTATCCCTAGCGTTTCGCAAAGGACCGTCGAAGTGGTCGATGATTTGAAAACCCAAACCAAGGCCCTCTCGGCGTACTCGTGCCTCCTGCGAAAGCGCGTCCTTGAATTGTCCAAACTCCTGGGCAAATCACAGGCCGAGATTCGCGACCTCCTGTCACTCAACGGTAATCGCGAAGTAGGTGACTCCATCGGCCTTCATGTTGTCCCAATAAGTGAATCACCTCCACCAGTTCAAAACCTGTTCGTGTTGATTGACCGGACTGGATAATCAAGACCACGCTTGTGCTTCTTATGTGCTGCAGGTGGCTTTTGATTGGCTGGTTCATTCAAATTTCTTAAAGAAAGATAAGGTTGAATCTGGACTCTGGTTTAAAGCATTTGGTCCAGCTTTAGCTCGAAGCCAGGGGGTTTGAAATTCAAGTGGTATTCATAGAGGGGGCCTAATGAAAGTCCAAATATACGTTCAAACTTGCTTTCCCTTCTCTCAGGAAGCCCCCTACATGGATGACGATGATGATTATGCCGTCGTCAACGATTCGGACTCCAGTCAAAGTACTTTTAAAACTCCGGGTACGTCATTTTCTCCCAACTTGCTAAAAACACCTCGATCTTGATGCCCTTAATCTTGAGGCGCGTCCAAGAAACTCTAATAAGCGACCCGTGTCTTTGAACACTCACATCGACAAAGCTCTACCGCGCATATTGCGTGTCGTCGGTCGGTACCGCCTTTTTCAGCACAGGTGCGTTATTTGGTTCTCGAGGGAAGCGCAGAGTTCGGTGCTGTTAAGGCGGGTTTGGCGTTGTGGGAGACGCGGTGCATTCGTTTGAATTGGTATCAGTAAGTTTAGCGGTGTTTGTGTAGGTTTGCTTAAAGCCACCTTATAGTAGCTGGGTTCTGATGGCCGAGCTTTTTTCTAATCTGTAAGAAGCGGTACTTTAAATCCGAGGAAAACGGGGTCCAGAGTTATTTGCACGGGTTTTGTTCAAGGTTACGATAAGCCGATATTGGGATCACTAATTGCACTCACGAGGAATAATGACTTTCATTTGCGCAAGTATGTAATCACTGTCAATCGTAGGCCAAATCCACAAAGTTTTTCAACAGTTCCGATGCGTGGAGGTGTTCTTGCAGATTCGATCACCTGAAAACGCTTTATGACTCGTGCCCTTGAGCACCCAAATCGCGTTAGTCACAAATTATTGCGTCTTAGTAGACTAGTCGGTCTACTACTGACATTTGTGGAGTCTACCCGATGCAAGAGCACGCGTCGCATTCGAGGCCTTGGTTTCCGAATTCCTCATTGGCTCTCATTGAGTGACATTCATCAAGGACTACGAGGCTGTCACACTCAATGCTCGCTCTCATGGTATCTGCGTCAAGAGTTAGGCAGAATTTAACTCAGATCCGTGTGGAGAAGCACCATACCATCGTGTAAACCTCGGTTGCTATGGTGCAGTAATAGTTTTTCATAGTTTGATAGATGGGATAAATGTTTGATCGTATTGTTAGCGACGTCGCATCTGATGGCGACTAAAATGTAGACTGGGAGCACGCAAGTTGATATCCTGAGAACGCTCTTTTTCCTTGCAGTGTCTGATTCGTTGACAATGGAGGGCATTTCGAAGGACCTCTCCGTGGTAAATACGCGTGACGTGAACCTCGTTGCTGGCGCCATGTCGACATGTCCCGGGTGTTCGGTTCTGCTTGCATCACAGACGCCCTACGTACGTGCGATGGCCTTTTCTATTCAAATTACTGCTTTAAAAAGCCTCGTAATCAACCTCTTTCGTTTCTTCCTGCAATCTCGCTGCTGGTAAACGCGTTCTTACCTAGTTTTTGTGGCAGCGAATCCAAATGGTTTGTTTATCAGAGACCGCACCACACCCGTAGTAAACGCATTTGCGCACCCAACTCGCTGTCTTCGTTCGTGGTAAATTTCCCCTCAGTGAACCTTTTGTTATTTTGGTTGTGTAAGCCGAGTTTTGGTGAACGCGTTCCACCATCGATTAGTGCTTGCTCGTCCTGCCCATTGGATCTCCCTCGGTGTGTGTCGTGTGGCCTGTTTAGCCATGCCATAGAAAGGTTGCCGATAGCGCCTGATTTTACTTCACTCATTTCATCGTCACTCACTTTGGCGTGGATCTCTTATAGCACGCACTTTTGACGTCTTGATTTTAAATTCGTGCTGTGTCTCAAATCGAGATTCAACAACAGCACTCAGGTAACCAATAGAAAATCTATTTCGCCTGCAATTTATCAGGGTCAGTTGGTTGCATCAGCTATGTTTGCTATCTACAGGGAAAATTATTTTCAACCCTGAGTATTCAGAATCTCATTGGTCCTTTTTCTCGACGTGGCAGTTAAAATTGCATGTGAAAATGCAACGGCATAGTCATTGCCGCAATATCGATCTACATCCGTTCTACCAATCTCCAATTGGCTGGGTTTGCTCCTCATTTTAAACCTTTCTAAGTTGTGGCAAAATGCGTCGATTGAAGCCCCAATTAAACGCCAGGGGCTAATGAAAACTCACTATGAGGTGGGCTCGTTACTTGTGTGTGCATGTATCATTTACTTGATTAAGCAATAACACTTAGGCTGATGTAGACAGAGCTTATTGGTTAGAAGTGACGGTGTCAGTTGGTGCCTTGACACCAAGTAACCCTCCGATACCATTATCGTGTCATGCGGTGTTGATCTTTACATCGACCTGTCTACTCCCAGCTTCCGCCAATTCAACTTGCTTCAGCCCTGATGAGTAGGTCTGCGTGTTTGTCGCGACGTCATTTTAATTTTAGGCGCACTGCGTTCGATGCGGTCAGTTGGTATGCTCGAGTTGTCTTTCCCCAACCGACGCCAATCCCACCGGTGTCATGTTGCCCTTCTGCAAGACCTGCCAACGCCAAACGACAGCAGTAAAGCAAAATAATTTATGATTTTATTGATCTTACACAGCCTTTTCATTTTGTATTGATAACCCATCTCTCGCCTTTCTACTTGTTACATGTATTTACCTTCAATGAAATTTTGACTCACTTCTTTTTTTTTGAAAAAAAAAACTATCTGTGCATTCCTCCAATGTCTGTTTTTTACGCATTTTGGGTGAGTAGTTTGTTTGTCCCTCTTAACTCGAGGTACGTGTTTTAGTCAAATCTGCTGATCTCAAGTCTGACACCACATCTGTTTCTCTTCAGCGAGTGTTTGAGATTTTGTAAAAAAAAAGTGACAAGGAAATCAGTAAAAGTGCAATCTTACTTCCAAGGCACATCCAGGCCTCTACTTGAAAGTGCTCGCAACTGTAAACAAAACGGTTGGTTTGTGCGATAGACGTCAGTGTGATCGAACCACAACCATGCCAATGAGTGTCGCCTCGTATGATCTTCGCGACTTCCCAAACTAATTCGCACGCCTATTTACGCTCGCACCAACGTGCTTGTTTTAACTAAGCCCGTCAGACACGAACCACTAATTTCCCCCCCCCTAGTTGTCGTAAATGTTTTGCTAGTGTGCGTGAATCTAACTACACAGGTTGCATAAATGTACTTTCCTCGGTTAAAAACTGAAATTATGACAATCAAAACTGTGCTGGCATTGCAGAGACTATTTGCTTCCCCAATGGATCCGAGGTAATAATGGACCACTCTGGTTGGTCTCGCAGATTCGAGTTCCTGAGCTCATTCACCGTCAATAATTAGCCGCAAACAATGACGATGAAACAATTACGCGATTGCCTAACGTGGAAGAACGAAACAAAAGCACTTAAATGGTGGTTGCAAGTGTTCGGCTTGAACGCATTGTCGGAGCTCATGTGCCGCAGGAGGCCCACTGAATTGTGTTCTCGGGTTTCGGTCGGGCATGGCGTTGACGTCATCCGCCAACGAATCACACACTACGCACCACGTTTCCGCGGGAATTTACTGAACAACTACTTCAAGCCACGTAAAACGCTACATGTAGATCCTCGTTCCCAAGTGCTTGAGTCGAAGAGGTTATGTAGTCAGGATTTATCGCTGCTTATCGCCTCCCTTCCAACGATAATCTAAACCCTTTTCCGTGAGTTGAGTTGACCGCACATGGTGGGCTGATAATTGGGCGTT
Source organism: Mesocestoides corti (assembly GCA_900604375.1). Lineage (NCBI taxonomy): Eukaryota > Metazoa > Platyhelminthes > Cestoda > Cyclophyllidea > Mesocestoididae > Mesocestoides > Mesocestoides corti. Next base: position 139,442 of record UXSR01005251.1, on the reverse strand, counting down.
TTTGTCTTGGAAACCTTGCGTTTATAACTCAAATAACGCCGAACTCCCGGCAAGGTAGGTGTAAAACTTTGAAGTACGAAGTCAAAGGAACAAGTCCAGTGTTAAATTATCGCGCGAGCATCTCCCCCCTCCACACACAAACATGGTGGCTTGCTAATCGACTGTGTTGCTACGACAAGTACTTAATGAGAATGCCTTGGTTTACTTCGATAAGCTGCGTCAGCTGTGGGTTTCGTTTCATCTGCACGGACACTGATGCGATCTGGCTCCTGAAATTTCTGATTTCAAGCAGAATTTGCGTTTAATTTACAAGTGAGCACTCAACAATCAATGCTGTGGAATTTCAGAGTGGTAAGCTGCCTCTGCTTTGACTGCTTCCCCGCTGCTCACGTAAACACCCCGATAACATATCCCCGCTTCTACGCATGCTCGTCTAAACCAATTTGTAAAGTACCAAAGGCGGTACACGAATTCTATAAGATACTTCAGCAGTCCACAACTACGCAAATTCTACGGAACAAACGGCGCCAAGAACACAGCCCAAGATTCTTTCACGAGATTGCCATTAACTAAGACGAAACTAGACATTCACAACTGTATAAATTTATAGGCACAAAAACGGTTTACCACAACACACACCAGCGGCGACTCAACCGGGGACTTTGTACACAGGGAGTGGGCTATAAAAATTTGGTCGTTCGTGTGGTACAAAAGACGATACATAGCGGAGGCGAATAGTGTGAGCATCTACTCAAATTCCATTTTGGAAGCATCCGAGCTCGTGTCGGCGGCGACCAAGTCCTTCCCCGGCTTGTGATCTTCCACTGCGTCAACGACCGCGGTCAAATGGGAGGTGACAGGCGTCGCTGACTCCGTGAAGCCGGACATTGTCGATGGAGCGGTCTGATCTGCAACTCGCTGTCTCCGCTTTCTTCTCTTCGCTGCTTTGATGTCAAGAGGGCTACCGATGAGAAGGGTTGCTTCAGTCTTCGCAGTGCTTTCACCTTCTAAGTCTCCTTCTTCGTCCGTTTGTGGAAACATCTGGGGTCCAGCCTCCTTGCCGAGACAAATAAATACTTCATTGGCACAGATAGTAGCAACCACTCGGCGTTGTGGGTGCCAAGCGACTTGCAAAAACTTCCGCTTGTAGTCCAGTTCCCGAAGGCCGGTTAGACCTGTAGCCGAGTTGGATTTGCCATTAAGGTCGGCGACCCGAAATCCTCCGTCTTCATCACTCGCATCGCTATCATCCACGTCCTCGCCCTCATCCTCCTCATCTTGGCGACGAGTTATAGGGAGGGAGGGAAGAAGGATCTGCTTGCGGCGCTTCGACCCAGCTGGAACGGGTACGGACGTAGTCGACGAGTTGTTTGGGGAGGCGAGGGCGTCGATGGACGCGGCGTGCGCCAAGCACACCGACTGGATGTGAAATCGTGCACCCAACTCAGAGTCGGGAGCTATGAAACGCTTCGGCTGGAGGCGGACACGGTAGGGGCGAAGACTCAGGGAAGGAGGGATGTTGCTTTGTTGCGGGGCGTTGGTGGCGGCGAGCGAGGCCGAGTACGTGGCTGATGGCAGAGCTGGTCGCACACCCGGCTCGCCTAGATCATACGCCCAATCGACGCCCTCGAGGCGATCGAATACGCGAAACACGTTGCCGTAGGAGCCCGTGAACACGTAGCTGAAATTGGAGGAAAGGCCCACTTTATCAAGGCTGAAGGCGGATTATCCAAATTTCAAGATCTCCCCCCAGTGGACGCCGAAATGTTACGCTGCAACCACTTGAGGCTAGCTATGTGAAAAACGTTTTGGGAATAGGAAATTCACGTCGACCGGGTCGCTAACATCGAGTAACTGTGACAAAAACCAAGAAACGTCTAGAAGATAAATGCAGCATCGTTATTTCGAGAACATTAGTCGCGTTAGTGCACAATGTGAAAAGGACGCGAGGAACGCACGATCCTTACCGATCATCATCGGACCAGGAGCAGAGAAATTTATCGAAAATAGCGTCGGTCTCGTAGAGCATGCAGAGCTGAGATCGCAGTGGTTCGTGCACGGAGTACGTTTCGCAGGGCTGGTCGCCTTTTCGGATGTCCCAGACTAAAATTGGACAATCGTTTCAAGTGACGAAGAATGAGCAATCAATACGGCATAGGAACCGATTTTAACAAAAATATGTCCAGCTTGGCATAGATGGTGATGTCTGATTCGACGCATTTAGTGTAACCAAGCGCTTAAACTATCAAATAGCACTAGATAGATGTAAAAAGGAAATGTCTTCCACTCATCGCAAACCGATTTCCGGAAGCACTGACGAATTTGAGAAATTTTTAAGGCCAAGTAAACGAGACTTGCCTTTCAGACTGAGGTAGTCCCTCGCAAGTATATAATTCCCTGAATGGTCAAACCGGAAATCAGAAAGACTAGATATAATGTCTCCAAAGAATCCGCGATTCTGGGACAATGTCGGATCATCCAGTACTAAAAGAAAAATCAATAACGCTAGGACTACAAAACCGAGTGCGTTTTAGCTTATGTGGGTAACTAGTGGCAAATTTTGCCGCGGTTTGCCAGATTACATCAAAGGAAGGACGTCTGAACCAGCCAGCCTGGTACGTTGGGGCCAAAATCGTTCGGCCACAAACAAAGAGGATGCCACTTGTATGTGCGGAATTTTCTGAACAAGACCAGCACGTCGCACTCGGTAACGCCGGAGGCTGCAGGGGACGCGTACCAATAGGACAGACTGTAAACTTGTGTGATGTCAGGCCGTTACAGCCAACGAGACAACAGACAAGGCAAAAAAGGCGCCTTTGGTGTAAACAAACGCGTCTCGAGGCCTTTAAAGTACCGAGCAAAAAAAACAGCACGCCATTCACTCGCCAATGCGCGCCAAATGGATGTGGGAAGTGCTTTGACTTAATTCAAAGAGCACCCAACTCAGTCTTTGCCGCCGAATTTAAAGCGGTTTCAACCTATACAGCTCCACACAAGCACCGGCGGAACGCATCTCCCGACTCTAACGCTTAATTTTGTCAACACTTACTAGTAAGAAACAGAGCAGGTTATACATTGATTTACTCCTTGTAACTAAACCGAATGTCTTCAAGGACGAGTTAATTGTACTGTGGACCCGGCAACTGAGTATTTAGCCAATGAGGTTGGTATACAGCATTCTGGGTCTTTACGACTTAAAATCCCCGCAATAGCAAGTATATATTCATGAATGTTGTTGACGCACAACACAGCAAAGTAAATTAACACATTGATTTGCTGTCCCAACAAGTCACAGAGGGTTAGTTCGTACACACATTCGCCATTGTATTGGTGCTAGATGCAGTCAAGCGGTAAAATTAACTAGCACAAGGCTATTTTCGCCTCGGTTAATTAGGGATTAAGTAGTAAATGAAGGCAACAACACGAGGGCATTGGAAATCAGCATCCCACGGAAACACAAACATGTAATTAGTGAATACAGAAAAAAAATTGGCACTTAATAGACTGTTTTGCGTGATTGGCAACAAACCCAATCGACCGCTTCACAATCTTGTAATTTATGAAGCTCTTTTACCTTAAACGATGGACCGCATGGACAGGCCCGCCAAAAACATGGATTTTAAATGGGCAGCTACATTCACCGTCGTAGTGTGCATCATAAGCACAAGTTCATTCCTACGCAAACCACCAGGCGCAAGTCATTTCAATTCGAAATCAGCAAACCCAATCCAGTTAGATTTCGAAAGGCGAAAAAGGCATTCCCACAGTGGAAGAAATGAGAGCGTCACACCAAACACGCAAGCTCAATTAAGGCAAGTGCCAGAAGCCACGCGAGGCATTTTAAACCAGGAAACAGAGGTGTTATTTTAGTAAGCCGGATCCACCAATTAAGGCAGAGCATTAGACCTGGCAGCGGTGACCTTCGTGTGATTATAGCTGACTACGACACGGTTCACTGGCATGACAGAAGCCTGTCCTGTGTAACAATGACACACAGTAACATTCGCAGCACAAGTTCAAAGGAAGCCTCCATTGGTAAACTCTTTTGCACTGGGGCAATGAGCCGAAATAATGTTGATTTACCGCTAGCTGTGATCATTAATTACCAAATTCCATGGGAATAAGTTGGAGTGAAAAAGGCTCGGCACACAGAGCCATCTACCCAGCAGATTTGTCGAAGCAGTTACTAAAACTGCACCGTAAGACAACTAATCACAACGCACGCTAAGCGACCGAATTCCGACTGCAAGGGTGCGCGCATGGGGGTTGTGAAAATGTACTTTCAATTAGCGTTCGCTCTAAATATAACGGTCCCTGTCGAATGATTCCAACGTCTTTTCAACTGCATGAATGCTAATGAATAGCATTTACACAATAAACGCAAGATAACTAAGGGCAAAACAAGATCACGATGACAATTCAGTGAGCACACTTGCAACATAGCTTCAAGGGGCCTTACGTGAACTTGAGTAGGCCTAAGAAGCGCATAGGCTTAGCAAATTACCAAGGAGACAGTTGGAATGTTATTGGAATGTGCAAAACTCAAGCGTTTGATTCTAAGAACAAATAAAGCTGATAAATACAGTATTAACTCACCAAGAACGTAATTATCACAAAGAGCCCTAACACGCATGTCGCAAAGGCGAACAACACCACGACTGGTAGAGTAGCCGAACATGTTGCAGAGCTCCGGGTGGAATCGAGAACAGGTAATCACCTCAGTCAACTCCTCCATGTTCTCTGGTTTTAGATCGACAATAGCTAAAAAATAGTAAATGGTGTAATAAAGCAGAGGGAAAGTGGAGATAGAATAGTGAATTATTCAAAGATAAACAGAAAAAATTAAAAAAACTGAAGGGGGAGGACTTACTGAACGACCGATTGGATATGTCCAGGTGCCACAGATTAATACGAAGATCGTCTGCTGATAAAAATGTCTCCTGATCAGAGTTCACGGAAATGGCGTTAATGTGATAGGTATGGGCATTGGCGTACACCTTGCGAGGTCGAACTTCTATGGTAAGATTTTTTGCCTTTCTGTATCGAGGAATCCTTAGGGAGGCCGAAGATGGATGCCTGATGGTTTGATGATCTCCACTTTCGCCTGTAACATTGTTGAAGTTTCTATGACATGTGGCTTCACCAGCCTCTGTAACTTTCCCGGTGAGTGAAGCTCCCGACAAATTGTCGCTTTCACCGCTGCTTTCGCTCTCGAGATCGTCGGAACGAAAATTAAAATTATAGGCAGACGGAGTCTGTTCCGACATGCGCCACATCTTTATGACTTTGTCTGAAATGAAATTATAATGAAGTTAGAATTTGGCCAAAATGTTACAGGTACTTCTGCAACTCTATTTTATATTCAGTTATTTTCACCTTTGAATAGCCATTTCATGCTTTAACTCTACTCACTTCACTCGTGCATTATGTGATAATAAGGACTGATGTCTTTACATTAAGAAATGACTTGAGGGGACAGACGAATACTTGGGATGGTTAATAAATTCACGTCGAAAGCATTTCGCAAAACGAACCAAAAATTGACACAAATCCGTTAAATGCTATTTGATAAAAAAGGTCAACTCAAAACCACGAGTAACCACCTTGACGACTTACCGTTAGTAGAAAGCAAGTGCAGTGAGTTGTTGACAGGAGGAAGCCAACATATAGCATTGATTTTTTCCTCAATTTCCAAGGATTTTAGGTAATCAAACTCTGGCTCATGACTTGTGAATGCACAAAAGATGTTATAAACCGGGTTCTTCTAGCAGTATATGTAAGGCGAATTGGTGTGATTACCTGGCCAGACGCATTAAAAACGTAAATACGACCTGACTTATCCCCAGCCGCTAGGTATTCACCAGATTCGTCAAATTCCACACAAGTAAACCCATCTACTAAGTGTAACAGTGGAGATATTTGAATCGGTTTACCATCTTTAGCTTCACTGGTGTTACCACCTTTAATTTGACTGACATGCCACTTAAGTGGTTCTAAAAAGCATAAAAGGTATTAAGTTTGAAAAGGTTGTACCGCACGAGCCCCCAGCCATCAGCGAAATAGGAAATGAAGTATTCAAGTAAGCCTGTGAGATCGAAATTCAGAATAGGAGCGACACTGGCTAGAGTTCCTATTCTCATCAATTCAAAGTTTCCGCCTCCCTTGTCAAATCTTTAAAAATTCAGTTTGTAGGACAATTTTTTACTACTGTTCCATTGTTATAAAAATATTCAGTTTACTATAATAATATTGCCTAAAAAATTATATAGGAATGGCTATTAATATTAAAAAATTCTAAATTTTTAATAAGGGACATTTACCTAAAGGCTGTGCGTTTTATTAATTATACTTAAAGGGAGACTATAAGCAACATTTATACAAGTAGTCCCTTTTTTTAACAGTTAGCTCTGGAACTCACAGTTGATTTTGGACTGGCGGAATTTAATGAAAAGTGACTATAATGATACAGAAAATAAAGCGCTAAATAGCAAGTGACCATCATCAGGTATGAGTGAATCCAGTTTCATGGCATTAAGCTCTTTGCTTTAGTGGAAGTGGAAAACACGCAGAATAATTTTACGTTATTCGTTGTTAGCGAATCATTGAAATATTTCAGACTGCAATTTCTATTATGTTCAGTGCAATGCGGTTATTCAGAGGTCATTTTCTTGTACCTGCAAAATCATTTTCCAAAGCATATAAGATTGAAAATGCCTATCAAACATCATCAATTTTAATTTTTGGATTTTTTGAGAGAAAATAAAAGATTTACAACTCACTAGTTTTGTTTGTATGAATACAGGATACGCAATCGATCGAATCCAAATCCTGTTTACCTTTCTTTACATGCGTTAAATAGTTTAGTGATGCAAAGGAACCTTTTTGTTTTTTAGCTTGCCTAGTTTATAGTATCGCAGGGACCAATAATTACTTGAAAAAATTTGTCGTTATTGAAACACTATATGGGGCTGAAAGGACTAGTTATTATTTGAGAATCATACTGATGAGGGCATAATCTAATCCGCAACGAAACGTCAATTTAATTAATAATCTAAGATCTAGTATATGTCGTAAAAGGATTTTTACGATCATGGAAAAAACTTAAATCGATGTATTAGGACCTAATCTGGCTTAAAAATACGGGTTTGTGCTATACAATTAAAGCCAACTCAAAGCTGCTTAAGGCAGACTGAGGATGAAGGAAAGTTTTGGGTTTCTGTAAGGGCCCTGACTGCAGCCGCTAACTACAATTGCCTACTAATCACCCAGATACCCAAGAAGACAAGAAAGCTAGAGTGCGAGGTGTTAACAATTTGCTTCATAGTCAGAACTGGCTCCACCTAATAGTGTATGTCACGGTCGTGCGTGCATGCAAGTATTACTGACAAATACAATTCAGGTGACCTAGATTCCTAACAGTGGCGCAAGCGCTAGGGAATGCAGGAACTGTTAAAGTACGTTAATCACAAAGAATCCCTTTAGTTTCTTTTTGCCCAAAATCAATATTTTACGATTATGGCAATATGATCTCTCTGCTACGGTAGTCGAATTCATGGATAATTGCCGATACTAGACAATTTTATTGCTTACTGTCTGATGATAAAGTTGAGTGGCGCATTTAAGAGCACAAAAATTTCCCATGTCTAACTTTTAATGAAAACAGGTCTAAATATTGCATTTGGATTTGAAAATATTGAACTTACATTATTTGAATCCTTTTTTTGTACAAGACCTGCGGTTGAAAATAAGTGTTTATAAGCAAATAGGAATTGTAGTATTTGCAGGACACTAATAAACGGATACTGATGCACCCGCAAGTTATACTATAAAAGCTAGTCTCAATTAGGAATGGAAGGTTTTAGAGAATGCAGAAGGACCATTTATCCCCATATTAATATTATTTAATTATTACAACCACTCTGACAGAATGTAGACATGTCGATTTACGGGTTATGGCCAATGACAACCTCTTTTGGCATAACATCTAAAACGTTTCGGCACTAGGCAACGAGATAGATTAAATAATTTACTACAAAATGGATGCCAAATACCAGCTGGTGCTAAAAATGAATCGACTAGAAAAGTGTCGTTGAATACCCGATCCCTAATAGGAAGAAGACTGGTACAACAGAACAGGCTTCATTGGCCAAATACAAGCCAGAACTAAACATCAGGCGCCTTCCATCCGAGTCCACCACGCTGGCCAAGCTGCTTATTATATTCTGTTATCATTCGTGTCATTCTCCGGTTTACTATCTTCCTTCCGCGCATGCCATTAAATCGCAGAAAGACAGAGGATTGGCTGAGGCAAGCGTGGCACAGTATGTCTGCGCCCTGATCTGTCGCCACTGTAGAATACCCGAGCCCTAATAGGAAAAAGACCGGTACAAAAGAACAGACATTATTGACCAATCAGAAGCCAGAGCCACGCGTCTGGTGCCTTCCATCCGAGTCCGCTACGCTGGCCACGCCGCTCATTATATACTGCATCTCATCCATGTCCTTCTCTGGTTGGCTGCCTTCCTTTTCCGCATGCCATTGGATCGCAGAGAGACACGGTATTGGCTGAGGTCAGGTGGTCCAACATGTCTGCGCCCTAATCCGACGCCGCACCACACCATACAACATTACACTACAACACATCGCTGCTCACTAAATACTACACCTAGTTCGCGTCTCTCTGGTTAGCTGTTTATCTTCCTCGTATGCCATTGGATCGCAGAGAGACAGAGGATTGGCTGAGGACAGCGTGGACCAACATGTCTGCGCCCCTAGACGACGCCAAAGTGCTATAAATTTTCGATTCAGCTTCTTGATATCCTCTTTAATTCTTCCGGCTTTTTCTTCTTTTAATAGATTTAATCGCCACCTTCTTTTAAGAAATTACGGCACATAAATACTTTATTTTGCATAACGACCGAATAATTTTGGTCGCTAACTTTTTATGAGCTTTTGATGTGGCCCATTCTGGACTATTTCGTTTCGTGCATGGGTCTGACTTGAACCATATTTTAATTTTTTTAACGCGATTAATGTTTTTGATGGCGCCCCCTGTTTTCTGCTGATATCCTTCTAAGCTACAACACTACTAAGTTCATTAATTCATTTTTGTGGTTTATTCCCGCGTATTAGTAGGTGAAACTTGTGATGATGTGTTTACTCATGTATTTTGATGCACGTCAGCACAAAAACTCAGATTACTAATGACGAAGTAATCGTACTAAAGTCTATTATTAGGTTTCGCTTTGAATATCTGATATATTTGTGGCAAATATATCGGTCAAAAGCCATATTAAAAAGCGACTTGGGTGTACTATCATTGAATTAAGCTTATCTGTTTGGTTTTAAGCTGTTTTTTTTTAAATTTTCAACAGTTAGACGTAGATGTAGGCAACAAACTTTAGTTATGTCACTTTTTTAAGTCAATACAAATTGAGTGTAGATCCTTACTGCCTTTTACGTCACTGTTATTTGTCTACATTGTAGCGACCCTTTGTAAGTTCCTGGTTTTGCTCCAAAACTCATTGTCTGTGAGAGGTTCACTTCTACCCGGTTTTGGTAAACCACTAATTTTTGATCTCGGACTTTTTTTCCAACTGTCATGACGATGAGGTGAATTACTTACTTTAATGATTAATTTTATTTTAGCACAAATATTCTCTCCTACTACATATTTATAGTTCGCTGTGCGAGATCTTCATCTACATTTTGTGCCATCTTTACGCATACCTTTTATGTGGTTTTGATTCCTGTTGCTTCGTAATTTTCGCCCTTACTTTGTGGAGACGATTCATATTAATAGTTGTACTTTTTCTTTGATCTTTTTGCATAACTTTTTTATATTGCCCAGATGTCCAATATTATTTTGCATTTTGCTGTACTCGGTTCTGGCTAATTTCTTGTTAATACTTCATTTCGATTACTTTTAGATTTTGAATGGCATTACTTGGCATATTTCTCTGTCTTTGGATATTCGGCCTGATAATGTTTGTGCTTGCATTATTGCAAAAGAGGCGTTACCTAAAGAAACAGCTGTCCCGGCAGCACAAACTATCATCGAATCCCATACTCCTTTCGTTTTTCCACCCTTACTGCAACTCGGGCGGAGGTGGCGAACGCGTTCTCTGGGTCGGTATTAGTACTCTTCTTCAGCATCACCAAAACCTCCTCATCTTCATCTACACCAATGATTCTGAATGCCTCAAAGCCCCAAAGACTGTATTCTCGCGTATCAAAAATACCTTCGATATTAGTATTGAGGACTATTCGAGGGTCAAATTTATTCCTCTCTACTCAGAAGTTCTTCTCCGACCCGTCTTGTATCCCTGTTTAACTCTTGTCGGTCAAGCCATTGGATCTGTCATTGCGGCCTTGGAAGCCGTCGCACGGCTTCCGTGTGATGTGTTTCTTGACACGACTGGCTTCGCTTTCTCCATCCCTATTTTCTCCTGGCTCATCGGTGCGTCGTGTGGCGCTTACGTCCACTTTCCAACGGTGTCCTCGGACATGGAAAAACGTTTGATCTCAAGAGAGCCCGACGACGCCACGAGTTATAACAATTCAGAGCGTATTCGTAGGAGTTTGGTTCTCACGACGTTGAAGCGTTTGTACTATGCGCTATTTAAAATAGCCTATGGTTGGGTGGGATCTAGTACAAACTGCAGACAAGTTGCTGTAAACTCCTCGTGGACCCTACGACACATCGCTGCCCTGTTTGGAAGTCTACCTTTTCTGCTCTATCCCCCTTGTCCGTGCCTAACAACAGACGGTGGAAATGGAAGACAACGCAAGCCCTGGATTATCTCTATCGGACAGTTCAGGCCCGAAAAAAACCACCAGTTAAGTGACCAATAAACTCTCTCAATCCCTCGGTAGGGCCACTGAGAGCACTCCTATTGTTTTTATGCGTTTGTGTTAAGTGACGTCTTTTAGACCCTACTCGTTTTGTTGTATGTTGGCAATTTGCAGAATAGACAATGAGTAAGCAATGTTATAAAGCCATCTCAAAATTTCGAATTTGTCGTCATGTTTTGTTTTTTTTATTACATGCGGTACCTGTGAAATTCTCCTCGTAGTTCAAGACTGTCCTAAAGCACTCACCTTTGATTTCAAGCGCATGAAACCCAATCTATGATAGATGCAGAGGAATCAACCCAACATCACGCACCTTCCTGGAAATCCACATTTATACCTATCTCTTACCTCTTACAGCTTCAGCTAAAGGCCTTTGAGCTCTTTCTCAAGAAAATTGTCGGCAATAAGACCCCATACCGCCTGATTTTAATCGGTGGTTGCCGTAATTACGACGACTTTAACAGAGTTCGGAGCCTCAGGGAGACAGTCGCGAAAATGGGTCTCACGGAGTGGCAGGTCACTTTCGAGGTGAATGCCTCCACAGCCAAAGTGAAACGCTACCTCCGCGAGGCGACTGTCAACCTCCACACCATGGTCGATGAGCACTTTGGAATCGGTAGGCTCTCATTTTAGAAGCAGTCTGCTCGACTGTTTGGGGAAGTCTTTGCAGAATCCACTCTAAACATCAGAAACTCATGTCGGTGTTGAAATACTAGCTGACGTAGGTATGAGGTGCTCTGTAGAAATCCAGTCACCCAGCAACCGTGATCTAAACCTTCGTCTTATTTCGGGCTAGAAATCTTGAATTGGGGATTTTGTATGAATTTTAAGTCTAACATTGAGACCGCGTTTCGATTCTTGGCTTTGAGTGTTTTTCTCGTAATGGTTACCGACCTCTCACTTCGTAAATCTCTGTTTTTTTAATTTTCTACATCGTTTGTAATTCATCCTTGACAAGAACACTTGTTTTGTAAAGTATTGATTCTGTTGACCTTCTTAATCGTGATAACTACATAAGCATGGGAAACAGTTCGTTAGGCGCTTCACTACGCCCAAACGGCCTCTCTCGTTTGCTATGCACTATTGAAACTTCGTCAAGTAACCAACCAGTCTTGTGTCAGGAATCGTCGAGGGCATGGCGTCGGGTCTCGTGACGGTGGCCAACAGGTCAGGGGGACCGCTAACCGACATCATTGGTCCTGTGCAGGGCCAGCTGAATTCCGACCCGAGCAAGGCCAGGCCCACACCCGTGGGCTACCTAGCCTCGACGGCGGAGGAGTACGCGGACACTCTCTTCTATGTGCTGGTGAAAGCGACGCCCCGTCAGCTGGACCCCCTGCGAGCAGCTGCGAAGGCTCGCGCCGAAGACCTCTTCTCTGAGGAGGCCTTTTCAAACGGGTGGCTCCAGTTTACGCGGAGGTTGGGACTTTAGTCACCGCCTCCGGCTCTGCCCTCTTTTCTATGCGTGATCTCAACCATAGCAGTTGCGTTCTTTTTTTTCTACAAAACAGATTGATAAAGGCTTTTTCATATGGTTATAATGGCTGTGGTGAATCAAGTTGACAGTAATAATAAAAATATCATGGCTCTGCGATCTTGTTTTTTTTACTCAATTTCTTGAAGCGGTCAATTGAGTGTTCTCTAACGTGGTTTGAGACCGCTGCTCAGATTTCGGACAGTTATGCATGTGGTAGCAGTAGTCGTCAGAAAATCAGTGGATTAGTGAGGTTCCTTCTCGTTCTCTGGATGTGTCATACCGGTCGCCAGTTCACGCCATCCCCCTAACGATGGTACTGCATTTGGCAAAATCAATCCCTTTAGTAACGACTGATTAGAGCCCTTGACTGTGTGAGTCTGAAACCCTTTACTCGTCTTGCTGGTTTGTTTCACTCCGAACTCGAGTCCCCTCGAACTTCACTCTTAGGCCTCAGCTGCTTCCACAAATCCCGAGGATTTATCTGATGCTTCTTAGAATGGTGAAACACATAAACACCCATCTGAGGTGTTTTGTGGGCTGGCGTAGGACCGTAAAAGGGTGATGTGATGTTGTCTTGGACCCTGGCCTGTTCTCAGTGCCAAATAATTTCGGGTGGGGCAAATTCCCCGCATAATTACACTTAATTTCGCGCTCCAATTAAATGGGGCGTGCACGTGTAGTCACCCCACACCACCACCACTCAGTCGCTTGAGTGCGTCGCAAGATGTTGAAAAGCAGTGTTCAAAGGTGAAGAGACACGACCGTTTGTTCAACTCTGTGTGACTACTACTAAACGATGGCTTAACGAGCAGTGCTACGAGGTAAACCTCGCTCTCAAAGCAATTCAAAACATGAGTGGAGCTAATCGAACGTGGACGGCCACTTGTCAAAGCCGTCTACATCTACACTTCGTCACAGCAGTTATGTAGTGCAAGACGTGTCGAAATTAGGGTCTGTAGTGGGTCGTTCCTTGGACTGACGCAGACACGATGGGACTGCTAATGATTGCAAGAATTATCAAATTTATTACAGTGTTGAAGGGTACCTCGCCAATGATATCGATGGAATCGAATTTGGGGTCGACAAATCTGCCGTAATTGGATAACCAGCTGTATTTCTATGTAGACAAACACTTATTCATCTAAGCCCCACTTATAAATAATTGGTTAGACCCATGACCTTCGAATGCCATCAGGAAAGAAACATGCAGGTTTTGAGGCAGTTAAGTCATCATCGACGAGTTTGCGCACATCGTTTAGCTCTTTTAAGCGGCTTATCAACTAAGGCGTGCTGTTGGTGCATTGACCTCAACAAACGGTAGTCGAAGGGGCCAAGACTGATAAGTACTTCGCGTGTGGGAGTCGTGTGAGTGTTTTCACGCAGCAGTATTACGATTTGCCTGCTTCCTCGATCAGCAAATTGCCTTTCCAGATCAAGTTCTTTGCTCAGTTTGTTAAACTGTCTGCTGTGTCGCGTTGCGGAGACACCGTCTGACGACCAGTTCGTAGTGAAGCACACCCTTCATGTCCCACCAGACATACAGGGGAATCTTCGTCAAGTACATGTCTCGTTTCATCGTCGATTTACTGGGTTGATCGGGATCTACCCACGACCCTTTACGTTTGGGATTCTCGTAAAAAACAACCATCACAACTGTTCACGGGAGGTTCTTTTATGTTGCCGGCGGGCAATCCGTGGAAGGCCTGTGGTCATCCGCTGACCTAGGTAGTGTTCGATCAACACACATGACACCCGACTTCTAAGTTTTTGACTTTTCCCATTTGGTCGTGCAGACGCTTGGAAATAGCTGCCTGGTTGACCCCTAACTGAGCCACAAGCTCCTGCTGCGTTTGCTTTGAGTCTTCATCCGGCAGGGCTTGCAAATCCGCATCTTCACACTTTCGAGGCTGCTGTCCGGCATGGGGCTGGTCAATAAGATCGAAATGACCACTTCTGAAACGTTTTTACCAATAACTACACGTTTCATAAGACATAATATCGACATCACCAAGAACACAAAAAAGTTGGTTCCCGTGCTTTAGATGCGTTTTTTCGTTGTTGGAATTCGTATGAAATTCAGTGCCATAGAATGTGCTGTCTATCGCTTGCCGTCGTGGTAATCTCTGCTATTGTGAGAGGTGATGTAACCCACGTTGACTTTTAGCTCGTTGTTCTGAAACCTAGCATTCGATCCTTCCAAAACCGCAACAAACCGCGAAAATATTTCTAATTGAAATACGCATTTAGACTCGCTGGACCAATCTGTACAAATTAAGTCATACACCAATTATTTTTCTAATAAACGCAAGCCTTCCGGCATAGTTTAATGTTGATTTCAAGATGTAAAGAACCTGCAGTTGGTGTTGCAAATTAATTTCAGGCTCCCACTGATTGACTCATTGCTCTGTAATCAACAAATCAAATCCAACATTTGACGCAACATCGTTTGCCACTTTGGTGCCAGTATAAAGACCAGCACACCTCGCATAAGAAAATTCAATTGGTCAGAAATGACAAGATAAAATCGGTGAGTCATTTTTATGCAATCGTTGAACCCAGCGTAATGATCCTTGAGATTCATTCATCGATCTAGATTCTCACAAATACCTGTAAGAGAATGAATTTACAAGAAAACTGTGAGCTGTTTCCTTGTCTAGACGTTGTTAGGTCTGCCACGAGACGCCTATAATCAGCGCCAATTGTTTAGTGAGCATCTACCTTATTTTCTACTTTTAAGTCGGAAATAAACACGAAACGACCGTTACTTGACCGACTTGCAATGTTTTTTTAGGAAAGGAAGGCATAATGCTCGTGAATTTCAATAACTTCGGTGATATTTACCAGTAGACTTAGGTCGACTTCGTACAACTATAGGAGTGCATCTATTCCTTGATTTACGCATGCGAATAGTCCAACATGACGTCGAATTCAAATTTGGATATTTTATTTTTTTTTGAAACTGGCAAATCTTTATTAATGTAGAGACAGAGAGGGGGAGAGCGTGGAATTAACACATTGAAGACATGTCGCTGTGTGTATTATCAAGATCGCCACCCACAATTATCGATCATTGTAGTCGCCATGAGAGGGAAATTACGAAGTATCATTTGAGTCTGTTCGTTCCAGATGCACAAACAACTTGAGGATGGTCATGGCGTAGGGCTTCGGTAGATTACCAGGACATTTTTCACAATGTTAAGTGTTATCCACGCTAAGTGCCATCAATTAGCGTGTTATCGGTGTTGAAAGCATACAACTGCAATGACAGCTTCTCAGCGTGCTACCAGTCATTTGAAAAAAAAACACCTGAGCTCCCTTCTGGCTGTGCATGCATGATTTTCAATTTGTTATGCAGTAATTCTAACCCAGCACTAATCCTAAAAAGATGCCTTCTTTCGGTGTTATCGCTTGAAATTTGACCCGCTCTATATCGATCGCTTTCCCACGATCATGAACGCGACACCAGAGAGCTGTAGATTTTTCATTGTGTGGCGCGCACCAACGAAAACCTAGAATCTCGTCTTAGCAAACTAGGAACGGCCCAGATTCAATTCACTTTCCTGTGGCAAAGCTATCGCCAGTCACTTCGAAGTAGCCCAAAAAAGCGTTTACATTTTTGCAAATAGAAACGGCTTGCACACACTTCAGCATCGAACTAATCTGAACCCAAGCACTTGTGGAAAAGGTATATTGTGTAAACTGGAATCAAAATACGCATAAAATACATCAGCCCCATCAGTTAGGTCCTTGCCGAATGCTCCAACCTAAGGCTTGATGCCCTTAGAGCCAAATCAAGCTATCACTCTAGGTAGACGGTTGCCAGTGCAACGAAGAAGCTCAAACTGATGAATTAGGCTGTGGACGAGCCAGACAGTTAGTCTCGCGAAGCGGCAGACAGACGCGCATGACCGTTAGAGCCCGGCACGTCTCCCGGTGGGTTTGTTACTGGACCCAAGTGGTCGCCACTATTTCACGATAACGACTTGACTGAGCGAGTTCGCTATTAATTGACAAGAAGTTGTCTCGACAACTCAGGAAGAGACATAATACCATTGAACCAAAGTCCACATCAAACAATCGCTTTTATTGAATGAAGCAAGGCATGCAATGTGTCAACGAAAGAAGAGGCGGGGGGAGGGGAGGGGCAGGCAGAAGGTTCTTAAAAGACGGTTAGAAGGGCAAACACGGCGTAGACGAGAGCGCAGGGATAGCCAACGAGGAATTGCTGTTTCTGCATGTTCAGGGCGCGGACAAACAGCTTACTCGACGACATCGCACTCCAGAGGACTATGAAAGTCGTCAGAACCACACCAACTATCGATCTAGGAAGAAAATTGGTTCAACTCTAAGATCACATGAAGAAAAAACACGCCAACGACAGACAATGGTACACCCCCACGAAAAGCATTTTGACACCAGCGAGTTGGATCGAACAAGAAGACCTTAACGGTGCCAGGAATGGCAAAAACCAGTAGTTCCGCCACGCACACAACTTAAATTCCAAACAACCACCTGCTTGAGTGCCGCTGAGAACTCACTCGAGAGAGAAGACTATGCCAATGGTTGAAAGGAGACACATTGGCAGCATGCAGTAGCCGAGAACGGAGACTACACAGGTCGGAGCTACGCCGTCGGGCGTCATTAGGGAGAGGAGGATGTACATTCCCAAGCAACCGAGCAAACCGATGCCGTAGATGTAATTGAAGTGCACCTTCCCAGCCTAAGAAAGGAGTGGATGGTCAAACCAACTGGGCACACGCCGCTTGGTGCCTAAGATTAGAGGATCGGTCCTTAAAGCAAGGGGCTAGGGCCAATAGATGTACACTGTTACTCGTTTTTAATACAATACCAACCAGATGTTTGTAATATACCCTGGATTGGAGGAGGGCTATTCAATAAAAATGGGGATGACTAAGGTTATCTTTAAGTGTTGAATACTAGACTGCATGAGCTGTACATTACCACATACTTTCGAACCCACAGGGATCTCGCCTTTTTGACCACGAAAGACGTGAGGTTTTACTAAAAGACGACTGTTTTTTGCCAAAATCCTAAGGCGAAACGTGTTGTCGAGAAGCTGACCCCGATAGCTTGGCATTTAACAGGATTAGAACAATTCACGCCAGCTTACCAGGAGGAGTGTCCCACCAAATATCAGGCAAAATACCAGTGGGCCAGCGAGGTCCGTATCTTCGAGCACTTCCAGAGGGCTTTCGCGCATCGGGTTAAGCACGTTTAGCGTCTGCGAAGGCAAAAATGGCGTCTTTTAGGGCAAATCAACTCCCCAACTCCCACCAATTAACTTATCAATTGCATTAAGGAGCACAAGAAGTAGAATCACACTAACACTAAAGTCAAAAAAACCCATCCAGAATGACATCATTAGTCAGGATGTGAAAATAACAGCCAATGGAGTACTCCCCTCAACTATTGGACGGCCGACGACACTTAACCAGTGGCGTCCGAGATCTCCGACAGCCAATCAGATGGCAGTGGGCGACGTTTCGGAGCTCAACTCTCATATCACACTCAAATTAGCCCTGGAATAATGGGGAGTTTACTTCTGTTGTTGCTAGTACTAAGTTGGACTGTCTTCAGCCTCAGGTGTCCACCCCCACCGACAGCCGGTTTATTCGCCTGCCGGAATCGAAGCCTGCGCGAGGTTCCACTGCCCGTGGGCGCACCCACTAAAAGCCGTCTGGCCATAACCGCACTCGATGTTTCCGACAACGCAATAGAAATCCTGCACAAGGACGCCCTCAGGCCCTATCCCGCCCTAACCAGCCTCTGGGTGGAACGCAACGTCCTCTGGAAGATCACCGACCTCGCATTCCACTCGGTGCCCGGCCTGGAGAGCCTTCTACTTCGTGGGAACCGACTTGTTATACAGCCCGGAAGCCTCTCGCCCCTGGCGCTGTTGAAGTTGAAGCACCTGAAAAAACTGGATCTCTCCGACAACCCCTTGGGGCTAATACCCACACGGTTTTTCGCGCCTTCGCTTATCGAGGTGCGGCTAGAACGAACGATTCCCGGACTCGTCATCAAGCAGCAGGCCTTCTCGGGGCTACACAAGTTGCGGGTGCTGAGTCTGGCAGACAACCGATTCGAATCCCTGCCTGCACACCTGAGCGAGGAATTGGGCGGTCTGAAAAACCTACAACGCCTGCATTTACATGGAAACAGGTGGAACTGTGATTGCCACCTGGCATGGCTCGGCAGGTTAGCGCGAAGACTCAATGAAACCACGTCGTGCCATAAACCCGCAGCCCTACAAAATCGAGTCATGTCGAATTTGCCGCCGAGGGAGTTTCAGTGTGCACCTTCGGCTCTGAATAAAAACGCCACCACCAATCGCATCAACGAAGTTGAAACCGGCGCGACAGTCACAATGGTGTGCAACTTCTACGCCGAACCCAGAGGACGCATCACGTGGTACCGGGGTGACCAGGTGCTTGGGCAGGCGGCCCACGAGACCATGGTGACAGACACGATCGTTCAAACCAACCTCACTCTCACGGACGTGAGAGTTGGTCACGACGACGGACTCTATCGATGCGAGGCAGAGAACGCGAGAGGCAAGGACTCAATCCTGTTCCGCATTAAAGTCGGGTACTTTAGAGCGGAGAGCAGGCGATTAATTCGCGTGTCGGGAGTGATGCTGAGCGCTAGCGTTGGTGGAGGCGTGCTCCTCGTAAGTCTGACGCTCATCAGCATTCTGGTGTACTGCTACCAAAAGGACAAAACCGAACACCGACCACGTCAGGCGGTGGCTGGTGGGAAGTGCGAAAGCGAACCCGCAGCAGCGGAGTGGGAGCAGCAACGCGCCTTGCCACTGGGGAGGTTCACTGACGCAGCAGGTACACAACTGTTGTCCTGTGATTATTTAACGCAAATTTACAAGTAGGGACGTACACCACGCCTAGACAACAACAACAACTGAGGCTTAAGTAAATTGTAGCTGGGTCATAGGGTTAAGAGATCAGCCACAAGTCAACGTGGTCGACTCATTCGATGAAACACGGAGCCTCAAAATAGCGTTTTATTTTCTACTGCAGGAAATTTGCCGATGGTGGCCACGGGGACTGGAGGCGTACGCCAAGCTGACGCGGCGCATTACCAAACTGTCTCGACGGAGGCTTGATTGGCGAGAGAAAAGCAAATGAAAGCAACAAAACACACACACACTCGAAAACACACAATACACAACCATTTGCCTGGTGTTTTGTTTTGCCCGAGTCCATTAAGACCGCATCAATCGGGAGGGGAGGAGGTTAAAAACAACACAGCTTGGGGAAATTAAAGCGAGAATTAAGAGCAAAGTACAGTGGGAAACGGGGGGAGGAGGAGGAGGAGGAGGGTGAAAGTGACCAGCTAACACACCTGGCCAACTTGAATCACACTAGCGCCAGCGGTCTGCTTAAATTCACATCAGCACTTTCACACAACAACGGAAATTCGCATGCTGCATCTACCGACCGAGGTGATCTCCCCCAGGTTTGGAAATTCCAGTAGCGTTTACAACAACAACTAATTAATAGAGGACGAAGTCATTGAGAGGAATCAATGAGGGGAGACACGAGGTTCATTACAGTCACCCGATGATCGATGAGGGGAACAGGGCGTCAGATTTTGGCGATCAGCACTTCCCTTCGCAGAGTATGAGCCATACAGCCAACAGAATTACAAGAGTAGAAACCCGTTTAATTGAAGCTGTTAGATATCACAAGTGCCCCCTACACAAACGCGCTCTCACGTGGCGACACATCGTGCCTGGGACTGGTGAGTAATCACCTACATCCACCCGATCCTGTCATTGAAAAGCACCACTGTAGTGCAGCCTAACCAATGACACAGACAGTGAATCCACCAATGTTGAAGCCGCAACCAAACGGCCTTATAATGCATCGATTTAATTCATGTCTTAGTATAGATTGACTAGGCAGTTGAGTTGGAATGGTGATCACCAAGAGTCCCGTTTTCACCTGAGTAGAATGAAAACGGAAATGAAGGCGTTCGTTGAATGCGATATTGGGTATGTCAAAGAAGCCTCGCCGTATGCCTGTTCCATAACGCGAGGGACAGGCATATCGCCCGAAATGTTATAGGTCAACGTCTTCCGGTGTCTGGTTGGCTGTCTCAGAGCTCTGGATCAATGATTGACGCACACGTATCACTTTGACGTAGTCGACCACGACGACAAATTTTAGGAGCTCTCAGCTGTCCAAAATGGGGCATCGTTTCACGCGGTTACAGACATTATGCTACAGGCGATTTGAAACACCTGGATTAGACCCGGATTTTGTGTGCTGGCAACGGAAGTCCAGTAGTACAGCACACAAGAATTCACCACAAAACCTCACTGATTTGAATGCCACGAAACCCCAAGCATAAACTGGGTCAGGGGACCAACGAAATGCAGGAAGCAAGATATTCTTAGTTGAAATTGACAACGAATTTTGGTGGTTGCCAACAGTATGCCTGTCATTCTATTAGTTACGGCTGTGGGAGCAACAGTAACAAGCCTTCTAGCAAGACAGAGGCTTAAAAGTGGCTACGCAATCATCTTGATTACAGTCGAGTGCAATGACAAGCGGTGGATGAGGGTTAGGTGATTTGCATAGAGCAAATTGGGGAGGTCTCAAGATGGGGCAACAGCGGCGTTCGCCTTAGGCTATGAGTCGTAAGAGACTTCTCCGTGCCGCTAGCGGTGAATTTAAATACTGGCTGCCCGGGTTTAAACCTTTTCGACATTTTAATTTACTTGAAATATAGTTGTAAAGACTCAAACAAGCATATCCACATTGTGGAACAACCCTAGACCCAATTTGCAGCATGCTTCTGAGATGGAATTTAATCTTAAATAGCGTCGAAGGGTTAGGTTTTTGAGCGTGTCACCGCGAACAGCGAGCGAAAGCTCTTGCGAACGCCAACAGACTAAAAGGCTGCACATTGATGCGAAGGCGGTGTGGAGTGAACCACCCTGGCTGAGAGGGGATAACTAGGTACTTTTGCAAAACAATAATAGCTACTGAAAATGTGACAGTAGTACGAAATCACCAAACACAGGAAAGACCTGCAAAAAAGTATAGCCTGTGCGTACCTTTTGGACGATGTGACTGAAGTTCACGCCCAATTCTAAAGAAGAAAGGTGATTTGAATAAACAACACGCAGTTTTATTACACACACACAACACTTACTGAAACAGAAGTCATTGTTAACATGATCCCTACCAAAGAGTGAGATAGCAGGATTGCAACACAAACTTTAAATTTTCAAAATCTAACGGCTAATTAGTAACAAAGGCTTTAAATCTACAGCATGATTTCATAGTTTAAATATAAGAGTGTACAGTAGGGACTAGACCCCAGTAGTCCCTACAAAAATCGCATTACTAAGTTAAAAATTAGTAGGGTCACTTCGACTCCCAATATTATCCACAGCGCAACGCAAATATTAATTTTACTAGCTTATTTTGCGGTTGTGATATCCAATAACCGTGGGGAAAGTCATTTATAACCAAATAAAACAGGGTACTAAAGCAAATTATGGCATTAAATATTGCAATATGGGCGTATCTGTAGCAAGTTAGATTCATTATCCATGGCAACAAAAAGAGGCGTTATTGGTTAAGATAGTACGGGTATAAAATTGTCAGATATAAAAATACACCGAAAACGCGCATATTTAGAGAAAGCAAGCGGAATACAAGAGACGTGCGATCTACATGGCGGCTGGGACAATTGAAGGATGCTGAGAATTCAATATAATATGCAGAAAGTGACCAAACTAGAAAAGGATTTTGAACTATAAAAAATGCGCTATTGCTTGAACGAAGATAAAAAGATAAAAAACTAGATTAAATCAAACAGCTTACCTTCTAAAAGCGGTGGTTCATCATCGAAATTAAACTGGCCTGTCATGGTTCCGTCAACGGGAGCAGGAGTGAAGTAGGGAACTTGTGATGGCTGTTGTGAATGTTGGGGGTACTGTGAGGCTTGACCGTTGCCATAGTTGAACTGGGAAAATTGTCTATGTTAGAAAAATGCGCAAATACAAGCTATACAAACACAAAGACAATGTGACGATTTGTCAATAACAGATATATAGGAAATAATCCAAGCGAAATAAAAAAAATGCCCTACATGAATACTGAACAGTCTGAATTTCCATGAAACAGACTGTTCATAAGTTGACACACATATGATTATAATCAACACACGTGGTCGGGAAACAGTTACGGTAGATGGAAAATAATAGTTTGGGAACTTTATCACATTACGAGGCACCGATGCGTGTTGTAAAAGTGTGGTACACGACCAGCAGCCTTAACACTTAGGCATCCACCTCAAGAATTTTGTTAACTGCGGAACAAATGTACTTATTGCATGGGTTTTCAGTTCGTATCCAAAAAAAATAGTAATCTGAATGACATTTTCAACTAAATAACACCAAATGTTGGTAAAATTAAAAAAATAGAGCTAATGAAGTTGACTAGTCGAAAATGCATGGCTGGGTTTGAGAATAGAACAAAAAGCTACCTTTTAAAAGTTACACAAGCAAATCAAATTTGACTCACACGTTACCAGGTTCAAAATAGCCTGTATTGTAATTCTGAGGCTGTGAGTAAAAGTAAGGTTGGGAATTCATTGATTGCTTTAACGAAAAACGTAAAACAGGCCACCTGGCTCTAATGAGTGCACACCGGCGACTGTGATTGGTTGCGACAACCGAAAGGTGTTGGGGGCTACCTATAAAAGATTATGCCTCAAAGGTAATGGTTAATAGAGCTAATAAAATAACTTTACGTTTGATTCATTTCAGTGCCAAAAAAACAGAAACTAATAAATTGAGGAATTATATTCAACAGTCAAGTAGGGTTATGTAGCAAAATATGTGGTATTTGTACAAACAAAAGGAACAATACTATGTCCGAATGAGTCAAAATGAAAGACCTACAAATCGCAACGTTAAAATAAGTTTTTGCCGGTTTGGATGCCAATTAGTTATTAGTTTAGCTATTATTGATTCTCTTAATACAAATCTAAATGTATAACGTAACCACATCATTATCAACCAGTTACACGGTAGTGCTGAAACTCGAGTACTTTGTAAGTGGATACGCTAACATGGGAATATTTGAAAAAAGGTTATTAAATCTTGATTTACTTGAAGCCAACCTTGACGCCCTTTTGACATAACTTTTTGGAAAACATCCCGGTCTGTCCATGGACTTTTATCTCAGGAATTTTAATCCAATACGTGATATTATAATTTAGGGAAACCGAAGAGATAAACTTAAGATGAAATGACTTTTTCGAGAAATTTTCCTTTAACTTTTTTATAGTTATTTGACTTTACCACTAACATCAGGGGGGCTTTTTACATTTGGGAATCCAACGATGAGTGCAACTAAGCATTATCCAAATTGGAGAAAAAATATTTTTTTGGGTTCTGATGTTTTTATGAACTGTATATCTAATGCATGCAACTAAAAGTTGCAATAATGTCATTGCAGCGTTTATAATTCTCCAAATTTTTAAGTGAACAAATGGATAAGTCCTCAATTACACGAAGCCTAAAATCTCCTTTATGTCTATAATCATTAGTTTTTCGGTCATCAAGAAATCTTACTAGCAAGTCTATTGGACTCATTGAGAACACGGTTTATTTTTCCATGTTTAAACATTTGCGGATGAATTTTGCAAGTATAATTACTGACAGTTTGTACTATTTCACGTGCGAAAACTCTTTTAATCTGTAGACACGGTTATAATCACAAAAGTTTAAATCATTGACAAAGCCTTTCTTGAAAACGACAAAACATTGTCTAATTAGACCATTCATTATATATAAATCGCCTTGTTAAATGCAAGTTTTCATTAACAGAATCCAATTCAGCATCCCAATGGTTTAATATTATAAAAATCGGCTACAAGCCTCAAGTAGCAATTAATTGGCAATTTTTCTAAGAGCTATTCATTTGCATGGTATATTAAACAAATACCCAGGCAAAGAGACTGCAGAAAATTTTAGTCCACATCATCTGACCTTAATGTGAAAGCATCGGGTAAAAAGTGGGTTGCAATATTTTAGTAACTTAATCAACAGTTATTTTGCTCATAGTATGCATATCACAAAATATATTTTAGATCTCATTCACCCTTCACCAAATTTTAGGTTGCTAAAGAGAACTTATCAAAATGCCCTGTAAGCCCACACATCAAGCACTGTAAGCATTTTTCAATGTTTCAGTTCGCACAATGTTAGTCACTTTCCAAAAAGCTACGGACGAATCGGTCACTACTACCACTGAAACATAATTGCAAACATGTCTGCCAGTGGCTACTAGAATGCTTATTATCTAACATATGCAGAGCACAGACACATTACAAGGCGGTTTTTGTATAATATCTCTGAATTTGATGCTGATGATTTCTGCTTCATGGCTAATGTAATGTTTCGACACAAACGTACTTGTAATGGTGTCTCATTCACTAACATATTTTAATTTTTATACTGTATTATAATAATAATTTTTTGTTCTATTTCGTTTTCTTATTTATCGACTTTCATTTACGGTATTCAAGGAGCTTATTTGTGAGTCCAATATCATGGTCAAAATAAGATGTAAACTAATTAGCACAGGATTTCAGGATCACACGTTTAAATGACATCTTACTAGAAAAAATATATTTAAAGTCAATAATGCATATTATAACAGTTTTCATGCCTGAATTTAATAAAATTGAACATGTCTAAAAAGGGATCTTTCGATAGGCTGAATTTAAGGTCATGGAACTGTGCCTCTTTAGTTTTCATTGACGTTGTTGCTCGAATGGGCTTGTTTCACTAGTTGTTGTGTTCAATTATTTAGAGTTTTCGACGTTGGAATTTTTTCCAATGCCTAAATCTTCAATAATCTTGATTATTCTTTGTAAGTTGGTCGCTTGCCTTATGGTATTAAATGATATGCCACCTACACTAACCTGTCAAGTTGAATGTTTTAATGTCTTTATAAGTAAACTTTAATCGCTAAATGTAAAAATGTTTTCATCCCTTGATAGTTACAAATTTTAGATAAAACTAGTAGGTAAAGTTTTTGAATGTAAACGTTTGCCCGTTTTTCCGTAAACCTGTTGTGAATTTCTGTGCGTCATCGCGTCTGCCTTCTTAAACCTTGGCAGATTCATGGTAAAAAGTAGGTTTGGATTAATTGTTATTGGTTTCTAACTCTTTGAGTTTTCTGGTGATTAAGTTTTTTCATGAATAAAAGGTTTTAATGTGCACTCCGATCATTCATTTTTTACAGAAATGCATTACTCAATCTTGGTCCTAAACGATATATTTTTCACATTTGTACACCTGTTGATGGATTCCATGATTATATACAACTCTCATTCGGTGTACCCGTTCAATTGTAGTTTGCATACTTTTCATTCAGCCTGTGCTGAACTTGTTTCAAGTACCTTAAACTCTCACTTGTTTTCCTCTCTTTTAATTTAGGAATTGAATCTCAAAATCACTAATGACAGAATCACCAGATCAAACCGATAGTAAGCCATGTCCTAAAATATTCTTATTCATCCTAGATTATCAGTCTCTTCCTAGTACTCTGTCTAGATCGACGGTGGATAAAGAACGTTCCATTTTTATTAATAGAGAAAATGTTACAAAATATTGCAATAATTCCATCAGGTAGTTCATTTTGTTGGACTCGTTTACTTCCTTCTAGCACTGGGAAGTATTCCCTCGTATCATTTATCCCAAAGTTCCTATTCGAGCAGTTCAGGAAGTATGCAAATATTTTCTTTCTCTTAGTTGCCCTCTTCCAGGTTAGTTTCCCACATAAAGTCTCACCTTTTAGCAAATTCCTGGTGTCTCTCCGACTGGCCGATTTACTACAGTTGTTCCGCTAACTTTTATCCTCTGTGTTTCTGCGGTTAAAGAGATTATTGAAGACTATGTATGCCTGTTTTTTTTAACTTACCGCCGTAGGCACGTCATTCTGCCGACAAGGCCACAAATAACTCCCAAACTCACGGTAGGCTTTAGCAATATAATCGAGGTGTATTGTTCTGTAGTATTGAAGAATGGCTGCTGGGAAACGACGTTGTGGAAGGATGTGCAGGTTGGAGATGTGGTCAAGCTTTCTAGCAATTCTGCTATACCTGCTGACGTCGTAATCCTCTCAACAAGCGAACCAATGTCAATGTGCTACATTGAGACCTCGAACTTGGATGGTGAAACAAGCCTAAAGCTTCGCCAGGTCCGGATCTTTAATTGCATTTCTGTTTCACTTGCGTGTCTTGTTTTCACAATTGCTTTTATTTCAGGGCATAACCGCCACTGCGCATCTGCTTACAATTGAGTCTCTTAGAAAGGCAAGGCTGCGCATCGAATGTGAACAACCGACGAGGTCATTGGAGGAGTTTGTCGGAACTCTCTATGATGAACACAACGTGTGCGTCTCTGACATTCGTTTTGAGATTCCAAATATTTCCCCTTTATCTTAAACTGTCGGCCGATCATTTAAATTAGTCGGTTTTTAACTGTTAGAACTACACATCTCTTGAGATTTGGTTACACATCGTCAGCTAAGCTATTTTCCTCATTTAAACGTGGGTTGTCCAATCGCCCTTTCCAAATTTATTATTTGAAATATCGACTTTTAGTCACGCACTAGAAAAGTATAAGCTAATACAATGCGTTATCAATTTGCTAGTCCCAAACTCTGTACCACAAGTGGGTCAAGCAAGTGCTTTAAATTTTCCGATCATCATTTTCTAACTCGGTAGCTGAAGTTTCGGTGGTTATGAACTCAAGTCTCTCAAATTTTAGGGGCTACCCATTGGACAGCAGCCAAATGCTTCTTCGTGGAGCCACATTGAAAAACACAAATTGGGTTTTCGGTATGTTTGTAGATTAGTGCATTCTCTGATTGCTCCTTTTCCATGGCGCCGTGTCATTATTGGTTATATCGTGCATTGCGATTTGCAATAACACTGTTCATTAGCCCTGTGCCCGAGTCGGTAATTAACTTGTCTGTTATTTTGCCTCTAGGGGCCGTGGTCTACACTGGAAAGGAGTCCAAAGTTATGCTCAATTCAACAGCAGCTCCTTTGAAAAGGTCCTCCGTTGATAAACAGACCAACTATTACGTACGTGGACGTCCAGTTAACACATTTACTAGTTAAGTGGACATGTCACCCGCTACAGTCCGTCGCACCCGCCTCCCATGCTGCCGAGTTTCATTTTTAATGTCGTTGTGCGACTCAAACGCAAAAATTTGGATCTAATGACACACACAAACACAGGCAGTTGTCTTATTCCACACGCGCGCACACACACGCACACACAAGGAGCAGAGTTAAACCGAGGCCATAGTCTGCTCCGCGCACCGCCTACAACCATCAGTGTACATAATTGTCAACTGTTCGTGCTTGATTCTTGACAATCGATTAATGCCTTCGTCGGGAGTCGAACCCTGGGCATGGGCTGATTATCTTGGTGTTTCAGACTACAGCCTTGGGCTTTCGGTGTTAAAGGGGGGTGACTGCTGTGGGCTAATGTGTACCTGACTGGATAGATTTCGAGGGTATGTCTAGGCGTCAGGTTTGCTTGAACCTCTGCGAACTAAGTTTCACACGTGCCCTGCTCTCGTCAAGCTGTCAAATTCCCACAGTTGCGTGAATTTAAATTTGATTTGACCTCCGTAGTTGTCTCTCTCACTCTGCGCTTTTTGGCTCACCTACACGCGTCGCTCCAAGTTCATCGCCTTTATCTAACCTGTTGTGAAGTGAACATGCACTTTTCGCACCTGACCTCTTCATCGCTCACCAAATTTTGATCCACACCTCTGTAATTTCGCTCAAAAAGATTGGGTCATTTGCCCAGTCGTGTTGGATTGTGCACAATCTCGCCAAGTTTGGTTGTTTTTTTTTTCAGCCACAGACCTTCTTATACCGAATGAACCTTGATCCAATTTAGCCATAAAATGCAGCTGTTTGGATTTGTGTATTCGAGATCATGGTGACTGAACAATGTTCATCGGAGTTGGTAGTTGTATGCGTTCCGGAATCGTGAGCGAGTTGTCGAGTAGGCCTTCAGGACCTTTTGACGGTAGCCCAACTGGGAGACAGGTGTCTGATTAGTTTCAGCAGTCCAAACTCAAATACTGGCTTTCCCTTTTATTACTCTGAACGCTCAGAAGTCAACTTCGAAAGGAACACATTGAGTTACTGACCAGGCGTTCTTTCAGCTGTCTACTTGCAATTTTTACCACCTCAGGCCATTCGGTTTTTTGTCTAGATTTTGGTGCTGTTTGGTCTGCTGATCTTTCTAACGATTTTCATGGCCATCGCTAATTTCATTTGGACAAAAGTCTGCGGTGAACAAATGTGGTACCTTGCAGGAGCTGGTGAGTTCTCCCTCCTGTTAACCTGTGGTTTTTCTTTGCTCTTAGCTCATTTTTACAAACCTAGTTTACACTGGCCTGGATAGCTTTCGGTTACTATCAACCATTTGTCGCATGCATGAGTTATTTCGGTTACAGTTGAGGATAAAATGTGCTAACACTTTCTGTTTAACTGTCTTCAAACTAAACACTTTCAGTCATGTGACACTTTGACACATGAGTTACACCTAGACTGTTTGATGTGCTTAAACACTTGTCAAAGCCTCCTGGCGTATTTGCGAGTCGCGTGACCCCAATAACCTTTAACTTTTAGAACTGTCTGTCAAAAGCGCAGGCTTTATGTGCATCACCGCTTTCATCATCTTCCATACCATCATTCCAATTAGCCTCCAAGTCACCCTTGAGGTGGTCCGTTTCGTCCAGGCTCTCTTCATTAATTGGGTCAGTACTTGTTACTTGGTGTCGATGGGCTTGCTTCCCCATTGTCCACTCCCCATGCCTAATTCCTCATATTCAATAATCGCGTATTTGCGCGAGCATTCGGCGGTAGACAGTGGGTTCGCCATTCGTCGAAGTTTAAGCGACTGGCGTCACGTTGTCGTTTTAGGATTTGGACATGTACGACGCGAAAACGGACACACCGGCCATGGCGCGGACGTCCAATCTCAACGAAGACTTGGGCCAAGTAACCTTGCTTGCCTGCATCTTTGCGTCTATCTTTCTAAGCTCTTGGCTAAAATTTTCCTCCCTGTTTCCTAGGTTAAGCACATTTTCTCCGACAAGACTGGCACTCTGACTCAAAATGTGATGGAATTTAAAATGTGCTCAATCGGCCGGAAGGCGTATGGGTACGTGGGGTTTCCTGTTATTTCAATCCCTCATTTACAGTTTGGTTGGTTTGTTGGTCCTGCGGTCAGAGTGATGCGATGTTGACAATTGATCCACAATATTTACATTTTCCCATGCTTTGTTTGGAAGAGTAGATTGGCCTTAATTTAATCACTAATTGACGTCTTTTTCCAAGGAACAAAGTACACTCGAAATGTGTTTCTAATAGTTGGCGTACAAATCCAGTAGATCATTTTTGGTCTCGAATCGCCTTTTCTTAGTGCACTGTCGGTTCGCGCCAAAAAAGTGCTATTTAACCGAATTAATGTTGCACTAACGTCCCACTTGGTCAGTGACCTCGTTGCAGTCTTGGTGTGTGTGTGTGTGTGTGCATTCGCGAGTGGACGGAACCCTTTACAAACCAACCACCTAGCTCTTCCAAGTCTCCAATCGGTGGATGTGTGTTGCAATGTCTTGTTGTGGTGAATATTCATAGCAGTCGCGGGGAAAGCGCTGCCTCCATGCGCCAATAATGACTGCGGTCTTTATCCTAACCCCCCCCCTTCCAGACTCAACGAACCCGACTCGTCTGCCCTCCACGACTGGAAGCTCCTCAGCAAGGTGGCGGATGGCGATCGTGATGTTGACTGGTTCTTCACCATCCTCGCAGTCTGCCACACCGTCATCCCAGAGTACGTCAACGTGGACATCGACAAGAACGATATTCGCTATCAGGCCACCTCACCAGGTCGGCATTACGCTCATCTTTCTTATTACCCTCAGACCCATTCAAAAGTCTCCTTCCTAGTCAACACCACACTTCCGCAACCAGCGAATGTACCGCCTTGTCGGGTCTTTGAAATGCTGATAGTTTCAACTGTTTTTCAGCTTCAGAAGACGGTGCTAGGTCTTGAACGCATTTTATATCTCCACTTTGTTCACCGTGGGTTATTTTTAGTGGCTGGGTTTAACCTGTCACCATTCAAGTGCAGTTTACCGCATTTTCGCTTTAGCAGCTACTGCCAGTGTTGACGAAGTTTAAGAAATAAGCTCGTTTAAGTGTGCCTGGAAATTTATCATGACCCTAGCCTCCAAAATGTTTGTACCTCCTAGTGGTTAACCGGCGCGTGCATTATCTCTCTTGTACTGTGCGTGTACTTTATCGTTGACTCGTTTTCCAAACACTGCCCTAATGTGTGCGCTTCACTGTCATTTCACGGCGTGGTGTTGGAGTGTGGTTTTTTTGTGTGTAATACCCCGTGCCGTCGAAGGCTCCATTACAAAGCGCGGATCACCGCTTGCGCACTTTACTGGGCGCCAAAGCCCTCAAATGCTGTCTTACGCGCAAGGGCAGTGGACCCAGGTAGCACTTGGACCATGCTGCCATCTTCGATATTCGGTCTAAGCTCATTTTCTTCACTGCTTTGGTGCTCACGTGGAAATTTCTCTGTGCAAAGTCGCCAGTGTGGCTTTTGTGCACATGATCACGCCACTAGCGCATTAAGTTAACTCAGTATTTTGACACTTAGGCAGTTAGCGCGTGTGTGTGTGTGTGTAAAACTATACTCGTGCAACCTTGATGACTTCACGTAATTGGCCACGCCAACTACACTTATCTCCTCCCGTTTCAGACGAATGTGCTCTCGTCTCAGCGGCCAAGGCGGTGGGCTACGTCTTTTGCGAACGACAGCCTGAATACGTGAAAATTCGCGTGGTGAGTGGGTAGCGTCGCCGTGGTAGCTTCCTTCCTTAGCATTGCCCTTTCATTATTTTTGGGCAGTTTTTCCCAATCGACTTTTCCCCTGTAGAAAGACGAGGAGATCCAGTTTAAGTTGTTGCACGTCATTGAGTTCACCAGCCTGCGGAAGCGTATGAGTGTCATCGTTGAAGACGCCAAGGGCAAACTCTTTCTCCTCGTGAAGGGGGCAGTAAGTCAGCGTCTGCGTTTCTAACATCCTCTTGCTTGGGTACCCACTTGAGGTACATCGAAATTTTACTCCCCCCCTCTCTCTCTCTCGCTTATGCGTGATGTGGAATTCCTTACGAAAATCCGCACGCTTGGAGGCTCAGTCGCTGTCTTGGGTTTATTTTTTGCCGTGACGCCGAAGCCTTTGGTACTAGCCTGAATTCCAGTAGGTATTGGCACACCACAAGCGTTCTGCTGTTAAAATTAACATACTTGTTCACTCTAAACCCCACAAACCTTCCAGTTTCCGCTCTGATGAGTTGATATTACTGCTAAACTTAGTACCAATCATTAGTCTTTACCAAAGCAGCTGATTCATTGTGAACCTGTTGACAGCGTATGTGACCTTCCCTGCATCAACACCGAACGGTCATGTCACTTGAAGCCTCTTCGTCCTCCGACTGGCGAGAAATCCACGTTGAGCTTTTTAAATTGCTTCATGTATTAAAAAAGCACCTTCTCTTGCCCGTATCATTAACCTCTAGCAGCTGCTATCGTGTCCGCGAATCTAGAATTCACATCAGTGAGTCATAGCAGGGTTAGCAATAAACTCCAGACGTGTTGGTTTGTGTGTGATGGATTTCGTTTGACTAGCGGATTTACCGGGCTTCGGAAGGGTCTCACAAACCATTCTTGTGTGTCTGGTAAGGCTTTGGCTAATGCCCCCTGTTTCAAAAGCGCCACCCTCATCTCTGGCTTCGCTTGTCTAATTAACACAATCGTTTTTTTTTTTTCAAGAGCGCAGCTGGCGCCGTCTTCATTTTTAACTCGCGCGCTTTTGGTCCGCTTTCCTTTCAACCATCTACCCTGTAAGCCAGACCCCTAACACCCTAGCACAGGTTAGCTTTCTTTGAGCATTCTGATCCAGAAAACCTTCGAACAACCGTCTCAAAGTGTGCTTTTAAGAGAAAGAGGGGACGCGGTGTGGAACCATTCTGACGATTGTGGAAGTCCGTGTTGACTTGCGCGGGGCGCTCATCTGCACACGCCTATTGGACTATGAACCCGCGAGCCGTAGCAACGGTTTCATGTTGTGCCAAAGGCCTTCAGCAGAGAAGCTCCTGACCAGTTTTACACGGACTTCTCCAATCGTTAGAACGCCTCCACGCCACCTCCTCCTCCTTCTCTTCATTTTCAGTTTTAGTGTTAATCTGACGCGGATGGTATTATTGTCAGCAAACCGGGGGCGCACCGTGTCTGCGTGGCTCGTTGTAGGTTGTATCCATGCCTTTTATGGTTTCTCTGTATCGCCAATTCCTAAGCCCTAACTAATTTGCTTCCTCCTACGACACCCACAACACCTCAAATTGTTTTCCGCCTTGCTAAAGGATACCGTCATCTACGAACGCCTGTCGCCTGACTCACGGTTCACAAAGGAGACTCTTTCGCACATGGACGAGTTCGCGAGGATAGGTACGCTGAGTGCTTTGTGTGTGTAAGAAAGTTTGCCTCAACTTGAGGTTCGCGCGCCGTCACACCGTGTTTTTTTGCCTTCCTGTTGCCAACCAGGTCTGCGAACGCTGTGTATAGCCTTTCGTCGACTCGACCGCAGCTTCTACGAGCAATGGGCAGCCAAGTACTACAAGGCTAGCATTGCCATCACCGATAGAAGCGAGTTGCTGGACGAAACCTATGAAATGATTGAACAGGTGAGTCGTGCGCGCCCAACACGACGACGCTTGCCCCAGCTCTGTCACCTCAACAAGCCACCACCCCTCCCCTCCCCTACCCATTTTGTGTTAAAGGACCTCGATTTGGTTGGAGCCACAGCCATTGAGGACAAACTGCAGGACGAGGTGCCCCAAACCATCGCAAACATGCTCGCAGCCGGCATCTCCGTGTGGGTGCTCACTGGTGACAAACAGGAGACTGCCATCAACATCGGTTTGTTTAACTTCTCACCTGAACTCCACATATTAACAGGCTACCTTCTCTGCAGTTTACAGGCCACGCAAAATTAAAACGATGCGGTCATAAATTCACTTTATGCTTTCGACTCAGTCTCAAGGTACGTAGGTTTAAGATCACTGGACTGTAATCCGATAGGGCTGTTTTGTCACTACTAGCCTAGAGTCAAGCATCCGTGTGTAAACGCAGCCGTTTCATGAATGTGTGGACGTGACAGGCGTGATGCATTGACAAGGCAAGGTGCAACAGTCAAAAGGCTTTTTAAAAGGCAGGTTTTCAGTGGTTGCATTGTTTATTTCCCTGTGCGTAGATATGTTAATTAGCTTGACAGTGGTTCTCATCACATAATGCCCAAAATCTCAACCAAATTGTCCCCTTTTTGGGTCCTACAACCAATGCCTTGTGCGGGGTGTCCATATCAATTAACAAAGCTGCTGAAGTGATGTACAGGCACGAAAATGTTTTAACTTACTACTCAGCTGCTCTCGATCGTGTCAATCATTGGTTCCTCCTTCGTGAATTCGCCATCCAATCAGTTAATCGTTCTCGTAGCCACTTTTTGTGTGCTACCATTCTCTGCTCTCTCTCATTGGTCGCTGTATCTGTATTGCTATGACAACGCAAATCATTAGCCTCTCCTGATTGGTCGAATGGGTGGACATGCTTACGCGTCATTTTGGCACGTGCTATCACTTAATCCAAATGCAGCCTGTTTGTCTGTTAGAGGTCAAGGCGGTGTTTTTGTTGGCCCCATTGAAAAAGTGTTTAGCTTAAATGCCATAGCCAGCAACAAGATCTTCATAGTTTTTTTTTGTTTGCGTACTTTTATCTTTGGTTGGCTTGGTCGAGCGATGACCAATGATTTGGATACCATATTCACAACCGTGACATTATTTAACCATCTACGGAAATGCACCACGAGATTTATAGCCATGTTTAAGTTCGCGCCGTAATGGTCTGTTTTCGTGTACTTCTAAATTGCGTTTTTATTGGGTCAAATTATAACCAATCGCTTTTCCCCCAGGTCTTTCGTGTCGCCTAATTAACCCCGAGCAAACTCAGCTGATTATAAATGGCACAAACCTGGACGTCATCCGGGATCAGCTGTTTGAATGCAGCTCTCAGCTGAAGAATGAGATTGCCGTGGGACGCGAGGTCGCTTTAATTGTCACTGGAAAGGTGGGTTTCACCTTGCACCCACCAGATCAAACTTAACTCCAAGACACGTTGCATACTTTTGGCGTGCATAACTATCTTCTAGCGTTTCTCCCAGCCTAGTTGGCATAGCAAGACGTCAAAATTTTGTGTACTGTTGCTGTTTTTCATGTTTTTATCGCGAGCTACCTTACTTAGTCCACTGCGAACCCAAGAAGGGACGGTTTGAGCAGGTCATACGGGCTACTTCACAAAAAAAGTTGAACAAATTGCGCTTCTGGGGCCATCATTTCGCCTGGTCCTACAGCAACTGTCAACGTTCACCGATGTGCTAGGTTCGCACGCACTAAACCTATACCACTTCGTTGTGCAGGCTTGACCAAGGCCAACGCAATATTAATAATCACCGACTCTAGTCTCTGTGGTGTACTCTTGTTGGTTTTATGATCACTGGATGCACTTTTAGCCTTATTAGCGATTAATGCTTTCGCTTATATCTTCAACCTTCATTATCAACGTAACCGTCCGCTTTGTAGGCCCTCGAGTCGCTGCTAACCGTGCAATGCCAAAAGGAATTCTTCGAAATCGCCCACAAAAGCTCCTCGGTCATTTGTTGCCGGTATTTGGAGTGTTTTCCTTGACGTCTAGTGCTCTATTTATCTACTTATTTAAACAGATGTCAATTTCAGTAGCTTTACAAGTTCATCCCATCTCAGTTCCCCAACTCAACACTGCTAAATTTAAATAAAGAACCTGGTGGGTTATGCGCAAGCACACTTGTTGCGAAGCCTGGTGGTTTGTGTTTAGGTTATTTCATTAGACCAAACCTCTGATCGGCGTTTTCCCGTCTTTTTTTTGCAATCCGAAAACACAAGGCCCCCCTGGTTAAACATGCCTACCTTGTGCTTTTAGCGTGAGTCCGTGGCAAAAGGCCGAGGTTGTTCGTTTGGCCAAGGCCTTCACAAAACACATCACCCTTGCTATCGGCGACGGCGCAAACGACGTCGGCATGATTCAGGTGTGATTCCGTTTACCCTGCCATACCTTTGCTAATTTTTGCCATTGTTTTTGCGTCTGCCGAGTGTCACGGGCCTAGAAACCCCGCTAATTCGATGTTTTGTGCATTACTCAAACATGCCAATACGGTTTTCTCAACTTTGTTCTTGCATTCCTGGGCTCACCTGTCACATATATCCTCTTGACAACGTCGTCTGATTATTATTTTCCTATTTGGCGACAACACCTTGTCAATCTTAACATACACGTTGCTAAGTTATGGTTATCTGTAGGGCAACACGCATGTTTCATTTGTGTTCAGAGCTGTTTTGCTGTTCTCAAGTAATAGATATCGGTAAGTCAACCATAACACAGGAATCAACACATAGTAAACAAGTATTGTAGTGAGTCCTGCTATTCTTCCCGAGGCATTGTTGTTTTCGTCAAGCTAAAATTAAGCCTCATGCATCAGTAAAACCGTCACTCGAGGTGGTGGTTTGACGAAGCTTCGAATTTCAGGCTGCAGACATCGGCGTTGGGATTTTCGGTGTTGAGGGCAGACAGGCCGCGTGCTCCTCCGACTACGCCATAGCCCAGTTCCGTTTTCTGAACAAACTCCTGCTGGTGCACGGGGCTTGGAGTTTCAATCGGATCACCAAGGTGATCCTCTACTCCTTCTACAAAAACATCTGCCTCTACGTCATCCAGTTTTGGTTCGGCATAGTCAGCGGCTTCTCCGGCCAAATCATCTTCGACCGATGGACTATGGCGCTGTATAATGTGGTATGTTTCTCTCTCTCTGTGTTCGTCGTATTTTGACCTTTCCAGAGTATTTAATATACAATAGTAAATGTTAAGTGCATGACTTGATTTCCACAGATTTATTCTTTGAGCCTAGAAGTATGTTCGTGGTTTTTTGTGGCTTTGAAAGGATCAGACACAAGGTCTCACAGCACTGAACGACGCGTCTACGTGGGTTACTTAACCTCTCACAATAGCAGAGTTGACGACGATGGCAACTGGTAAACAGCACATTCGATGGCACTGCATTTTATACGAATTCCAGCAAGGAAAAGTGCTTATAAAGCACTGGGGAAATCAATTTGTAGTGTTTTTGCCGACGTAGCGTCTTTTGAAACGTTTAGTTATTGGCACAGACACTTTGGATGTGGGTATTTCGATCTTAGCGACCAGCTGCGCCCCGAACAACAGCTTCGAAGATGCGGAACTGCAAGCTTTACTGGATGCAGACTCAGCACAAACGCAACAAGAGCTTGCAGTAGCTCAGTTAGGAGTCACCCACACGGCTATGTTCACACCAAATGCGAAAAATTCAAAACGCGGAAGTTGGACCCCTTCACAATGTGTTGACCGAACACAACCTCGGTCAACGTTTGAACGCATACCTTTGACCGCTTGCCCGCCAGCAACAAAATAGGACTTCTTGTGGAATGATGTGACGTGTAATTATAGGTACATTCCTTTCGAGAATCCCAAACGTAAAAAGTCGTGCCGAAATAGGACATCCACTTGAAGAAGAAGAAGAAGAGGAGGAGACTCTTGAACTTGCGATGGGTAGTTCTCCCACACACAGCATATTCAACCGACTTCGCCCGCCTTCCGACTACCATTTGTTGTGGCCAATGCAGCAGCAGCACGCCTTAGTGGACGAAGAGTTCAAGAAGGCTGGACAACGTGCGTAACTTTGTCAATGATGACTTTATTGTCTCGAATCTTGCGAGTTTGTTTCGCGACGGCATTCGAGAGGTGGCGTAAGGTCGTAGAAAACAGTGGACACTATTTTCGAGATTAAGTTCATTGTTCTCTTTCTGTACTGTAAATAAATTGGCTAAAAAATCTGTAAAAACTATGTCCCAGAATTGTTAGTGCACCAGCTAGATTTCCGTTATTCTCTCTCTCTCTGTTCACTAGGCCTTCAGTGCCGCACCGCCGTTCGCCCTGGGACTCTTTGAACGCAACATGAGTTCCAGGAATTGCCTCAGACTGCCCGTCTTGTACAAGGAGACCCAGAGGTCAAGCACGTTTGACAAAGTGGTACGCCTTATTCCACACACAAATCCCTTGTTTTTTTGCAACTCACGAACCCGTGGCTCTCTTGCTTCGTGCTTGAGTTACCCCAGATCCGCCAGCGCAAATTGGTTTAGCGTTTTCGATGCTCCACACCAACCCAGGGGTAATTTTTTACTTAATTGCAGGCAAGCAATCTTATGCCTCCCTAGGGGGGCAGTGACGTGGCTTGCAAATCATTCCATGACTTCCTAGTCGATAAAATGACAAGTCGTTTTGTCATTGGTTGCACCCTACTAACGACAAGTTCAGAATACGATGGGCTTCTCCTTAAGCACCCTACACCGACCGAGAACCCACCATAATGTCTTGGATGTGTGTTAAAATCAGGGGGTACAACAATGTGCAAATTTGAAGTCCTAATCGATAATTTGGTTAGCGGGAAGCGTCTTTTCCTGGGGTGAACATGGAACTTCTCAAGCGGGATGCACTACAGCGCAGTATTCTTGGTTTGGCATTGTGGCCGAGCGTCAATGTCGGTCGAGTTGTGCTAACCAGGCTTGTTGTGTTTGTTTGTTCTTTACTGCAGACTTTCCTGATGTGGATTCTCAACGGGATCTTTCACTCGATTATTCTCTTCTGGATTCCACTCCTCGCCTTTCAATCTGGTTGGTCTTTTCCCCTTTTTTTCACGTTTTCGGCGTGGAACTGCAAAATTTCTCTCCTCTCTCTCCTTTTGGCGGCAATTTTCCCTGAAAGCGCAATCCACTAGAGTGTAAAAAAACCTGCTCCCACTATTCTTACTCAAACTGATAAGACCTTATTTCGCAACTGTAAGATCACGGGGTTACGCGTATTGACAACGATTTTAAGACGAGTTGGATTTCGTCAGATTGTGGGAGTTGAGAGGTAACCGCATTTACAACACGCGCCAACCTATTGGTTAAACGCCCTCGGCTACTCATTGCCCTCCATCGTCATTGCATAAGCAGTGGGTGTTGTGTTCCAAAACATCCCGTCAGGCCCACACTTAAGGCTAGTGATGACTAGGCAAATCTGAGCTGTGCTGTGTTGTTTTTGATTAAATGTATGTAGCGACAAAGAGGCCCATAAAAAAACCGGGTTTGTGTGGTCGAAATCTGGGCGCGCTTGCTCGCTCGGTCGCTCAAATGTTTTTTCTCCGACTCATCACGGTTTCTCGAATGCCAAGGAGACTCCTTATTGGGTGGTCGTGGTCTCTGTTCTACCGCGTAACTATGGTAACAATCACAAGCACATTGAATATTCTCTTTGGTGCTCACTGCGGCGTCAGTGTAGAATACCACTAAGGCAACTCCGCACGCAACTCTTTGTGATTTTTATGCGTAGCGTTCGTTTTGGCCGAGGTAATTCTACTTTCCTTGTCTCACGCTCCCTCAATTTTTTGTGTGCTTTTTTTGCAAACTTGGTGGTTAAACTGCCGAATGCATCAATTTTTTGCCACCTGTAGATATCGTCTACTCAAGCGGGAAAACTGCCAACATCCTTGTCGTTGGCAACACCATCTACACCGTAAGTACTCCCCTTGTGAAGAAATCCATTCAACTGTCTACCTCGGTAAACGTAGTAGGAATTTGCGTTTCTTGCCTATGTGACACCATTTAGGCTTCAATCGTTTATACAGCGTCTCGGAATTTCTGCTGGTGGATGTAAAGTGTTCGCCTTGACATTTGGCTGCGTTTGTGTACTGGACTGAAGTTGGCATTGCGATGCGAGAATTGCAATTAATGCGCATTTGGCAACACCACACTGGGCCGGTGACAAAATAGAAATGGCGTAAATGTATTTTTATTCAACTCGACCCATTATATGTGAGTTTTTAAACTTATTGTGGGCCCCAGCATGCGGTCTTGGACCACGCCGAGGTCACGGAATTAATCCTGGCCCGATTGCGTTTCCCTGATACCCGCGTTGAAGAAAAATGACCGCAGAGGACGTGGACACAACCGTTTACTTCAGAGCTCAACCACGTTGGTGTCTTGCGGGGTTTGCGCGTGCGTATTTATACCTCGGATGTGTGAGTCATACATGCGTTGACATCAAGATAAATAGTGTGAATGAGGGGGGTTGAGGATCCACGCGGCTGACGACATGCTGCGACAAGGGGAACCCTGTGTAGGAGGTGGATCGACCGGATTAAGGGTTGTGAGTAAGCACGATTTACTACAAACTTGATGTAGTGTGTGTTAGCGTTGCCAACACCAACGCCGATAAGCCATCGCGAGTGACTGCCTTTCTCATCTTTGCCTTCCAGTGTGTCGTGATCACAGTGTGTTTGAAGGCGGGCCTCGAGCACACCGCGTGGACAATCTTTTCACACCTAGCCATCTGGGGGACAATCGGTCTCTGGTTTGCCTTCCTCACCGCCTACTCCCACGTCTACCCCACTATCCCTGTTGGCCCAGACATGGTCGGAATGGTGTGTCCTTTGTTCTTTTTTTCTCACACCTCACCAGATGGTCAACAAGTCGCACAGGGTTTCCTGCGCCTCCTAGCGACTGCAAAATCTTGAAGAGTAGCCTTAATCCTCTTGTGTACTGATTGAGCAAACTGGTGAAAAACAGGTTGAAGCTGGTAGCCGTAGCAAGTGCCTGCAATTGCTTCTACACCAATCAGCGAAATCACCTCCGGAGGGAATCAGACAGTCCCGTGTCTTGAATTTCGTTCACCTACCTTAAACGCACCCGACAAGGTCATGCGGTTTCGACAGAATCTGCCAACCTTTGTATTCGTTTTAGGACACCGCTTGCTTCAGCAGCCCCGTCTTCTGGCTGTTGCTTATCCTGGTACCGGTGGTCGCTCTTACGCGAGACTTCGTCTGGAAGATGTGAGTTCCGCTCTCTTTTTAGTCGTGTCTTCCCTGGCTCGATGAATTTCGACAACGAACGCGCTCTCAAGATTCTGTCGGTCAATCCACCAGTTACACCTTGGCCTTGCTTTTATCGCTCTAACCTAAGGACACCTGTCTCCTCGTGCGCGAGCACATTTCTCATTCTTGCATGTACTTTCTCTGTCGCCTCGTTAGGACGGAAAAGGCTATGTCCCACGTGGCATCATCTTCCCCCTTCCCCTCTATTGTGCTCTATTCCCACTCTCCACGTGGGAACAAACTCACAACTCTCATAGCACTTGCGTCGGCCCCCCTCTTTAACTTCTAGTCCAATCTATGAAATTTCCGCCTCAACACTACTCGTCATCCCTCCTCTAGACACCTAGTAGTCCTTTTATCGAAACTCGACACCGTCTAGTTTTTTTTTCTATTGTGCTAAACCACGCGTTAGCATTATACTCCTCGTTCCGTTTTGTGCGCAGCTACACTTTCAAGGTATCAGTAATCGTCGCAGCGTGTTTGCGTTTCGTTTACTGTTTCCGCGCGACTTCCACTTCTGTGTTCGATGTTTCCGCGTTGTGTCCCCAACTTTAAAACACCAAACACGCGACGTCTTTCGTTGCGGTTCGTGGGAGAAAAGTTCTGCGGTGATGCGGATCACCCTTGTTCTGTTCCTGCGTGTGTCGTTTCTGTTTTAGTCTCCCCGTAACCGCACTGAGCGTCTTTTGTGTGTGTCCGTGTGTCTCTAGGGTGAACCGCACGACTTCTGGCCTGACAGCTCTGACAGAGTCCGCGCTAAGGACACTCTACGCACCGTGGCCTCCCTCGAAAGCCTCTCACTATATGAATAATGCTTATTCTCGTCCTTCTCCTTATTAATATAAAACACTCCGACCGACAGTTGCTTGTCTTGGTTTAAAATTTTACCGTTTTCTTTTGGTTTTTTTGCATGAATCAGTCTTGCAGCCCTCACTTAATACCGTGTTCTCTCTCCTGCAGAATAAGACGGACCTACTCGTTGACGATGCGAGAGCAGGTCATGCTCTGTGAGCAGATTGGCGTCGAACCGGAGCCCTTCTTGCAAATGTTCCAGCCTCGCAGGTAAGCCTGGTCGCCAAATCTCGACCTTAGCCATCTAGTCGGAATCCAGAGGTTCCTAAGTGTGACACGAAGTTTTTGCAAACAGTGTGCGGACCGAGGTGGTACCGAGCCATCTTTGATTGATCTCAGTTACCTTCAAGCACCTATGCTCAATAGTAATTGATTGTAGCCGATTTTAAAGAGATGTTGCCTAGTTCGATTAAAACGACCTCAAAGCGAGTGGAAGTGCTCACAGATAACATATCTGCGTACCTAATTGGTGCCAAAACGCACCACTACGAAACACATGTTTTTGGTAGGCACATATGAAACTGTCCCAGGTGTGATTTGGTGCTAGGGTCATCTTTCATTTGGACTATATTCCTCTGTAATTAAACTCCCTCATTTGTAGCTATGACAACGGATTTCAAGAGTAAGAACACTTTCCCCGTAATGCCAATTTTTCCCACTCAGCACCTTACAGTAGCACGCATTATCTGTGCGAAACGCCGCGCCATTCGTGTTTTCATTGTTGTCGTCTTTTTTTGGTTTGAAATCAATTATTGATCTGAGTCGGTATTCGCCCGTCTACCTTTGTGTTCCATCCGTAGTCTGTGTTGCGTTTTGTGAAGACATTGCAAAAAATCTTGCTGCATGGAAGCAAGGGGTAACTCGTGATTGGCCGCTGCTTCTATCTCCTTGGTGGAGTCGATGATAATGCCACATTTTTAAAGTTGTTATAATCGGTGCAGATGATGCAGACGTAATTGTTCTCCAGAGGTCAGGTCAAGGTTATGTTCAGCGTCGAAAAATAACTGCAGTTAATTAATCAATAATCTAGTGATATAACAATCTATTGGAGTAGACTATGTCAGGTATCAACTGAACTATGATTGGTCAGTTGAAAGGTCGTGTAAACGCGTGTGGTTGTGCGAGTTTTTTGACAAAATTTTTCAAAGCACACGAGGCTTCGTCATCAGCGACAAATTCATGCTGCAAAATCTGGTCATTTTGAATACTAATTTAGCTTCTGAACGCGATCAATGCATGATACTGGCCTGCACCTTCTTTTTTTTTCATTTTGCGCCACCAAAATCACCCACCCGAAGTACACGCAAAGAAACACTCTAGCGACGTTTCGTGTCACCATTATTGTCACACCGAAACACAGCCGTGTTCTGTTGTCTGGAGACATCGATTGACGCTCTCGCCTCATTCCGCCAGATTCCTACTCATTTGATTAAAAGTAGTAATCAGGATAAACAAAATTGCCTTGCGTAAATGTGTGGAGCTCTAGTGTAGCTGTGTAACGACGGTTCGTGTTAGTTATGTGTACAATAGCCCATTTGCATCGCAGCTGTAGACTTGCATGCGATAGCAGCCTCATCAGGACGGTCTTATATGAACAATGAGGTGAAGTCAACTTGAGAGTAGATGGGTTTGACGAATTGCACACTAAATCGACCGTGAAGTTGTTGAAGTCGCCTCTGCCAGAGTTCTTCTAGACGTTCTGGAAGCAGGTTACAACTTTTTGCATGTGATGTCCGTCTGTTTTCGCAGTTGTCTTCACCTTTATTGTAACCCGTGTTTAAGATAACCGTTTTCTGTTTTTTTATAACTTGGCATTAATTTCCCAGGGTTCGAGGCCTCCGATTGTTCCGACGCCAAAACTTCGTCTCCCCGGCGTCGAATGCCAGTCTTCTTAGTCACCGAGGGGATCGTAAGTCTCTTCCATAGCCCCTTTTGTTCGACGCTGCGAAGTCGCGTAGTGCACGGACGAAGTTGTTGCTGGTAACGTTGAGCTGTCAGCGAGTTTCTTGTCAAGACGAGGTTTGGAACTGGCACAAAAGTCGATGTCAAAAGACCGTGTGAGTGCCATCATTGTCAGCTTCTCTCGTCTCAGCAACAGGTAACTCTAGCGTCGCACCAGCTTACAACCCCGCTGAATTACCGCAAGTATCGCGCGACTGGTGGTGGTACTTGCTTCGTCGGCATTTTCACCAAGTACTTTCACTAGCAATGGAAACTTCCGGCATGCCAGTTGTAGGATGGAAAGAGAAAATGATCCGCGTCAAAGGAAGCAGGCTGTAGCCGCTTGATAGGTGTGGTTGAAACCATTACAATTTGACGTCTAAGCACAAACTTGACACACTGAACCCGCAAAGAATAAAACACGATTCGGCGGAACGTTCGAAAACGCAAACTCTTCATCCGTTGTAGGCAAATTCAAGTAGTATTCACCGCGAGCACCGCTCGTACACAGCCGACAAATTGTACGCGGTGCTCAGTACGAATCGGAATTAAAAGAGCGGATAAATCACGGCGAAGATGGCAAATATTACTGTATCGGATGTCACAAACCCTCTGGGTTGTTGAGTGGTGCATTGGAAAATCACGGAGACCTCCAGGAGAGGCGAACGACACACTGAGGTGGGGTGGAGACCGTGTGTTCAAGATCCGTGGGGTGACTGACAGCGTACTTGGGAGGTGTGTGTGCGATTGGACCCTGTCGATCTGAACTGACGCGCAACGCACTTCTCCCTATATTGTGAGTGCGCGAATCAGTGGTTAAGATGTGTTAACCACGTGATCACAAGCGGAAGTCGCATCCAAGACATTGTTTTAACCACAGTCAATGTGTTTAGTGGAGATCCGCTCGAATGTGGAATGCAGCAAACCGTGCTTACATACACCAGTCATTAACGTGATGCTTGTTCTCTCTCTCGCTAGACGGGTACGCCTTCAGTCAGGTGGAGCATGGCCGATTCACCCAGACGGACATCGTGCGG
This sequence comes from Mesocestoides corti, assembly GCA_900604375.1. NCBI lineage: Eukaryota > Metazoa > Platyhelminthes > Cestoda > Cyclophyllidea > Mesocestoididae > Mesocestoides > Mesocestoides corti. The sequence continues at coordinate 95,077 of UXSR01005251.1, read as the reverse complement.
GCCTACCACTCGACCGAGGCAAAGCCGATGGGAAACTAGGCCGGCTCAAGCTGTTGTTGGCGTTGATTCCGACGGGTGCCGCATTTCACCGCAGGTCTGTACTCCGGAGTGAGGCGTTTCGATGCAATTTCGCACTTCCAGATTGAAATCGAGGCAGCAAGAGGGAGGGGGATCTGCGACTCCATTGTTGTACATTTGCGGCGGCTTTTCGCGACGAATCAATGGCAATTACAGCTTGGGAACTGTCTCAGACTCCAGAAGACCTTACATTTTCATATCACATTTGACAAATAAAACATCGAACACCTTTGAACTCAGTTTGATGCGGTGTTTGTTTATCTAGGTTCGTGGTGTAGAGCAGGTCTCCCAAGTACTCGGAGTTTTGCGTAGACAGAGAATGAGGTCATGGACATAGAGACTCCCCCCTGAATCAAACGGGCTATTTCTTTGAAACTGGAACTGGTAAAATTGAGGGTGTGACGTAGGCCAAAGGATGCGAAAGTTGTTCAAAGTATGTTGGACCTTTCTTGTCGCCGTGCCCATCAGTAAGGCTTGAAACAGCGCGTCTCCAACGGGGTGT
>UXSR01005251.1:76651-87379 GCA_900604375.1 Mesocestoides corti | reverse complement strand
AAGACGAAACTACTAGCCCAGTTCTTGTCGATACCCTATTTTCCCAGTAAATATAGAAAATCTCTTTGTTGGTCGACAAAAACGCTACAAACCAAACCAATTTGGTGATATTTAGACTTCATTCACACTTACTTCATTTGCCAAAAAAATTTGGTATTTAACTGAATGACTACAGGAAATTAATTAGGCCAGTATGTTATTTTTCTTAAAAAAATTATCCACACATTCGAAACGATGCTTTGTGCGACTGCCTTGTAGTTGGTCACTTGAGTTCCTTCTCTGTAATTAAACGACCACAACTGTCTAGCGTCTCTTACATTGACAAGTATGCTTGCTTTCAAAATGCTTACTACGTTGAGTAGCTTCTACGCTAATCATATAGACCTGGCTGGCTGGCTGGCTGGCTTGTAATTAGCAAGTAGAGGGTTATGTTTTGTCCTAGTAAAAACTGCAACAAGAACTAACACCGCGCCAGTCTTAGGAGAACACTTAGCAAAACAAACGCATAACATTTGGCGCGGAAAATAATAACTGTGGCGTTCGAGAGCAGAGGTTTCTAAAAGTCCGCGTTCTGGTACCCTCGAGGGTAGCCTAACCTGCTCTAGTCATTTTGAACGAATCGAAATTAAGCGAGACTTGACAAGTAGAGGCGTCCGTTGCTTCAACAGTAATGAATTTTTAATGCAATTATTTCATGTAAAGTGTATTTGCTACACTGGTTTTTTTGCAAATTTACCATCATTTTCTTTCTTTTAGCGACATTAGGCTGTGGCGACCCTTTTCAAACCCTTATTTATTCCCGTTGTCTGGCATTTCGAATGTTGTTCCTTAAACTAAGTCACTTTTATCTTATTTAAACAATCAAGTTGTAAAACGTTTTGCATCCCACTAGATAAAAGGCTGTTATGACAAATTTGGTTGCAATATTGGTCAAAATACGAGAAGGAAAACCCAGGCAATGTTAATCATGAAATTATGTTTTGGTAGCCTGAACTGATTCAACATCATGAAAGTTGAAGCACTGTAATAAATCATGCTGTAAATGAGCAAATGCATGATGAAGCATAAGTGGACGGTTAGCGATTTGTGATATATGATTTATTTTTCCTACACAAAAGATAATAAAACCATGTCTTTCTGATAAAATAAACTTTCTTCGTCTCCCATTGGCCAATGACTACTAGGTATTAGCTGATTGGAGCAACTGAAGACCTGCTTCTCAATTGGCGTTTGAATTCCACACCTTAATAAAATGTTTTGTTTTGCGGCTAACATATTAGCTGTCCTTGAACGGAATACACCCAACCAATAGTAAAACAGTATCCAGCGTAGGTTATAAACCACGTACCATTTTAAATGCGTTTGATGTCTTTGAGGGAAGTGCAACGTACCTGGCCCCAGACGAGTGTTCCCAGTCCAAAAAACACGCACCACATCCACTGCTCGATGTCCAGGGGCGTTGTATTCAGCGCCACTCCACCGAACTGGACAATCAGAATCTACAGACAACAGCAGAGCAAATTATCCGCGTGCGAAAATACCGTTGAAACAGACAACTCACTTCTGGTCACGAATAGCAAAGCAATGATGCAAAACATGAACAGTGTTGCTTAAAACAGCTAACTGGGACAAGTCGCTGATGGCGACATTTATTTTTGTGAAAAATAATATTTTAATTTTGAGAAATCAGGTGTGTTTTTAATTGCATTGCAATCAGAATCAGGCGTGGACGTTGTCAAGCCTATTTTTTGCATCCTAAAATTACGTAATCGGAAGAAGCGCTAATCCTGTAAACTGTTCAAATAAACCAGTTTACCAAACGTTTGTTGATTAAACCCCACAAATCCTGAACATCGGACATGTGCAGCGAAAGCCATTAGCGAAGCTTCTTGTTCAATAACGCGCCCACAAAGTAGGTGACTGAAAAAAATGTATTTGTGGCCACATTTTTTTCATCCTGTCACGTTGCTACTCCGCATAGTCGAGAAAAGCAATGTTTATGGTGTCTAACAATGCCAGTTTTCGCACCATATTCTGACCAACAGCTGTGGTTACCAAACATTTGTGATTTATCGCTAACTGATTGTTTGTGAATGTGTTACGCCCTTTTTTTTATTCTGCCACGCGCATGGTCTCGAAGGTAAATATGAGTGGCCTTGAGAATCACTGTACTGATCTAATAACTCACCACAGAAATGCTCATTTCCCTTAAAATCAAGTTGCTGGTTGACACCAAAAGACTCGAGAACATGGAAGGGTCTGTATAAAATCGTTTCTACTCCACAAATGCATGATGGGTGTCATTGTACCTGTGAGTGTGTTTATAGAGTAGTCGTGAACGTGCTGGAGATGTCAGCATTTACCAAGACAACCAATTTAACACAGTGATTGCTAGTGTAACTCTGATGTCACGCCACATCGTTGGTCACAGCAACAACCCGTCACCCTGTGTTAGTCACACAACGCATCAATCTCAGATCACCCAAGAAAATGTACAACTGGGCACATCTGAACATCTACTCAATTTCCCCTTTAGCTCAATCTTGTGCTCGAACTCTGATTCAGACGGTATAGCCCTCCAACAAACTCTAGTCCTGTGTTATTCTAGGAAGGCTTCGACGTGCCAAATAGAAGGTTCCAATTATTAGCTCACGGATTCGCATCAACATACCGGGTACAATCGTGACAGGTCGGTGACCAATGTAGGTTTGGGGAACGAGTCATGAATACCAACCAACGTGAGGTAAACCCGTAATAAAGAGTTTCCACCAAAACACGTCCACTGACGATTCGTTCCAGAAATCTTCAACCGACAAGACCGTTCACACAATTTGGTTTTTGTCGCAGTCCACCGTCTCTCATAATTGGCATGGTTTTTGCCCTTCAGTTAGGTTAGAACTAATTTTAAAACTAGTAAGAACTGAAACCACCTTTGACGAGTTTAAGAGGAAGCATTTTTGGCATAATTGAGGGCTCAGCGTATTTTTTCTAAAGCAAAACTGCAATTACAGATAATAGCAAATCTAGTAAGAACAGAGCAGAACATTTCTGGTTTCAGGTTTCCATACGACAAATTATTAACAATTTTTCTTTAGCTTCTTCACCTGAAAATGCTTGTTTTAGCTTAGGCAAAGAGAGTGGAGATTAAAATATAACTCAACTCCATGTCCAACACTTTGTCATTGGATCGTGTCTACCATGTACCAAGGGATTTGAAACATTCGTTTATGCATAGAACATGAAGACCGCTATTCACTTCAATTTCTTCTACTCTTTATCAATAATTTAACACAATGTTTGCAAATTAAAGATTTTATCGAGCACATGTTGCATGATTTTATTTATCGCACCATGACAGTTTCACGTGGCATTTATGATAAATGAAAGTCAAAGCTAGAACGAATTGTAGCATATTATGACTGTGATGAGTAATGCGTGGTCATGACAAATATTCCGTTGCCTTACACCTAAATCCTGGGGTGTAGCGGAAATGAAAGCGGTTTATCGGCAGCGACTCGAGGAAACCACGTTAAATCCTCACCTGGCCAATGAAAGTTGCCAGCCAGATGCCCGAAAAGAGGAGGTTCTTTTGGACACCCGAAAAGGCGTTGCGTTGGCCGTGGATTTTTCGAGCGTTGATCTCATTGAAGAGGGTCATCATCACGAGGGTGTTGAAGATGGCGGTGAAGTGCCTCGACGGACCCCTTATTCCGCTCTCAGTCAGAAGCTGCGCGTTGTCCACGTGCAATATGTACTCACCTGCTGGATTTATAAAGTTTTGAGCAGCGCATACCCTAAGAAACTCACTGGAGCAGTTTTTTTGTTACGAAAAAATCGAAATTTTACAAAAGAACTGGACACGGGCATGAGACCGTAGAAACGTGCTTTACGAATATGAAAGTATCATTTTAACCAAATGGACGATGCCATGTGTTTGGCTCTTCACGGTGTCACAAAAACGAAATTTGAAACTTAAAAGTTGGCTTGACAGTCACCCGTTTGTGGATGGGACGAAATTCGATACTAGAGGACTTTCATGTGTGAAAAATTGTCCTTGAGCTGTCAAGTGGGATAAACGACAGTGATGGGCATTAGTCTGGTAGGGCAAGGTTTGTCATCCGAGGATGTGTTGGCATAATCTGCTTGATCTAGCTTCTTCCCGATGCATTTAGTTGTGACTGAAACGATGGGCTGTGACATTTGGGCTTAGATTGCGACTCCAGTAGAGTCAATGATAGGCGGATTCAACTAATTAGCCAAGGAATCATTTTTGATTGGTCAACCAACTAGGCTGAATTGCAATTATTCTCTTTAACTCATTCTCTCAAATGCTTAGAAATCCAAATCGAGCGTTTTTTTTATCAAAGTTCATGGCAAAAATGGTTAGATGGAAACATCGTACATATCGAAAATGAGCACAAGATGAATTGTGGTACCTTTAAACATTTTCAGACGAAAAACTAGCACTTTGAGGGCTGATTTAAGAACACGCTTTCAACCAAGGCGTTTGCAAAAATGTGCATTATGCTAATGCTAAGCAATTAGATAATTGATTGGCACAATTCAACTAGCGCATGACCACGTTTGCTCTCATTTCCACAAAGATTACACTTAAAATAAGCATGGAAGACACGGAGAATCAGACTAAGTGCAAAACGTGATGGAATTTGACAAGAGGCACGCAAAATTGGGGTATGAGTTGCAGCAGGCAAAGTAAGTTAGACAATCAGCAGGAGGGAGAGGTAAATAAATTGCCTTAAATGTCAATTACTTCTAAATTTTTCCGCATTTTGCGTAAAAAAAACTGCAATTAAAGACGAAACAAATTATAACATGGACTAATCGTGGTTTTGCACACTCACACAAAAAAATCACTAGACTTAGCTTAAAGACTATAAGTCAACTAGTCACGAAAGCATTTTAGGTAAATGTTGGCTTATCAGATGAGACGCAAAGATTCAGATAAAGACAAAGATAGAAAAAGAAATAATTTTGTGGATTAGCACAGTTCAATTTTATTGGCATTACCTTCCAAAAAAACACCAGACTTTTAGCTTGGACAGAAAAACTAGTGTTAGTCAGCTGAATCGTGAAGAAACTCGGTTTTCGGACGAGGGTTGTGAAATTGGGAAAATAAATACAGTGTTAACTAGACTGCAAAGAGTGATTAAGGGGTCTTCGATATACTGATCTATTATTACAATTGAAAATAAGTAGAAATGTGTTTAAACGATCAGAATCGTTATTTTTGGAGTAAAACTTTGACAGAGTCATGATTAACTGTCCTTACAATCTTCACAGAAACATGCGTCTTGTTTAACATGGGGAAATACTATAAGTACATCTAAGTGAACTTTGTGTATTGTTAAATTACTTTATGCGGAAATAAAAAATGTACTTTTGACAGGATTAGGAATGCTTTCCACGCCCTAACCTACGAGTGACTGAGTTATGCGAGCCTTTTAAGCCAATTCGTTCTATGTTTTCGTGTCATTAGGCGCAGACTGTTCCTCGTCTTCACGCGTTTATTTCCCAGTTTTAATCTAAACCGGTGTGTTGAATCGAGTGAGTAAGTCACTTAGCACACACTTCTTAACAGTGCGTTTTGCAAATTCAAAACCAGTTGTTCAGCTCTAAGGAGTTTCCACAAATCAGAAAACCGAGACCCTTCATGCTAGTTTTTTGACAGCTACAGGAGAAAATGACTGTTCCAGAACTCAGGCATTCATTTTGATCTGCGAATTTGCCACTGTACCTGCCCAAAGGAGAACAAAAATGACGGCGATTTGGTAGACGGCTTGACCGATGATGAATTTCATCATGGAGCGACTGATGAGGGGCTTCGTCCGGCCGTAGGGAGCGCGCTCCAGGAGGTCTTCGGTTGGGAGCTCGGTCGCCAGCGCAAGGGATGCCAGCGTGTCCATGATTAAATTCACCCACAGCATCTGGACCGCTTTTAACGGGCTGTCCTGCAGGCAGAGCATTACACGCCATCAGAAACATTCCTACTTCTAATTACTTTATTTCAAAAGCCTACAAGCACTGAGATTGCTCGATTTCCTTCGAGGTTTGTAGTAGCTACTTCAAATTCAAGTCAATAGTGACACAGGATTTTCGTCTAAGAATTCACTGCGTAAGATGGATGAGATATTTACGCACATTCCCCTGCTTAGAGTCAAATGTTCGAATTCAAAACACCAACTGGTCACACGATAACAAGTTTCAAAGGCCGCTGTCCGCCGATTACTTGTTTCAATGAAAAGGGAATGTAGTTTGTTGCAAAGTTTCACTCAAAAATACAACTCATACAATCATTCAATCGTGGTTTTTTTGCAGAAATCGTGCCTATTCTTGCAGACTATCGATATTCCTGACCTAAAACTTATGAGATGATTGGCCTATCACCAGCTCAAGCATTAGCCTCTTGGATTCACAGTTCGTACTCAGATTTAGCGTTCTTTTTTGGATTTTTCATTAGATGAGCAAACAAGGGAACACCACGTTATGGACAAGCCAAGATATTCGCTCATACCACGAAATGTTGAACAAGAAGACTTGAGAATGTTGTGGGCCCCAGCATGTGGTCTTGAACCACGCCGGAGCCACTGAATTAACCCTGGCCCGATTACGCTTCCCTGATACCCACGATGAAGAAAAGGACACGAGAGAGAACGTGGACACAACCGTTTACTTCAAAGCTCCGCCACATTCGTGTCGCTGTGTCGTGTGTGGGGCTTGCGCGTGTGGATTTATACCTAAGATATATGAGTCATAGATGTGCTAACAGTATAATCGTTCGCTCTAATAATGGAAGAATTGAGGATCCGCGCGGCTGGCGACATGCTGCGGCAAGGGGAACCCTGTGTCGGAGGCTGGAGCGACCGGATTAAGGAGTGTGTATAAACACGATTCACAACGAAAGGTTTTCCCCTACTTGCAAAAAGGCAATGCAGTTGTATGTGCTAGTGTATTACTAAACAAGTACACTGATTTGTTCAAGGGACGCTGAATGTCGTTCTCCCAATCCCATTTGTTCAACCTTAATTATGCAGATTAAATAACCCGTTAACTGTGCACAGATGCATCCATACAAACAACTAAAATGCAATAGAGGATTCATGGATATTAGGTAGTTGTAACCAAATTAAGTAAAACACATAATTAATGACACAAAGCGCTGATTAATTAATGATGCACTCTTCCCCACTTTCAGTATCTGTCTCCCAGAGTTGTACAGTCCCCAAAACAACTTTCTTTGCCCATTCTGTGTGTGAATTCTCTGTAAAGAAGGCCTTAAAGTCAACAGATTGTTGGAGGAAATTCACCCTTCATCGCCTAACTTTGTCGTGGTTGAATAGTATCTTTTTTGATAGAGCAAATTCTGACGTTTCGCTTGTGCTTCCAAACTGTTTCACACTTATTGCCCGATCACTGAAAAGGACTTAGTAAAAAATTGTTTTTTTTTTAACTTTCACATCCACTTCCCGCGTCGGATTATGGTTTAGTCTAAGAAGGGTTTGTTCTGTCAACCATCGGGAAGAATGGCAGAAGTATCGATTAATTTGTTCCGTTCTGTCAAAATGTGTATCGATTTCTAAGGCACATCCAAATAGCCGTTAAATGCCAAATCCAGTCGAATCGTTATCACCTAATTGTATGGTAATCTATTCAGTGGTATTCTGTGTAACGCAATCCCCCTAATCACAGGTAAATTAGTCTTCAATGCTAATCCTCATTTTTACATCTACTAAACCGCTTTTATCTGCCCTGTGAACGGTAGCGCGATTCAAACAATCCTCTCAAACATTAACAGTTTCATCCTCAACACTCGTCATTTTGTACACTTATCAAAATGACACGATAAAATGTGACTTCACTTTCCATTTTAAACACTAACCAACCGGGAAGTTTAGACATAAATCATTTAGCTGACGGTTAGCTAACAATATGGTTGTAAATGGAGAGTACATGCTTCTGCTATGTGTGGAACCCAAGTACCAATTTCCATTATCATCTAACCAACGCTTAATTAAACTCGAACTGGCTCACTTGTGTCAAATCTATTTATAAAAGTGATTAATGACTACACTGGTACGAGCGTTCTTAGCTAGTACAAACCATAGTGGACTCACTTGAGTCGTGAAAAAAGCAAAAAACGCTGATTCGTTAATTTTCACCCATTTGTTTTCTTTTTCGTTGGGACAATTTGGATAAAATTTGAAGTTTTGAATGAAGAATCGGGACATAGATGACAAAGTTTTTGCCTGCAGAAGCAGAATGACAGAGCTAGTCTAATTTTACGTCTTGATACATTAAGGTGACATTAATTCCGAAAGTGGAATCTAGAAAAAAAAAACATTTTCAAAAGTTTGCTCCAGGATAATTTAATTATTTTGAGTCTCCTTTCTTTATAAATAGCCTAATAAAGAGTAATTTAGGGAGAGAGAAAGCTTGTTCAAAATAGCTAATTCAAGAAATTTTGTTTTTGCAATAAATTTGCAATGAGTCCAAATAGGAATGTTTAAAACTTTGTAACTAAGTTGAAACTAGAATCATCCACTGATACACGCAAAACTTTGTTTGTCAAAAAGATGCTAGTTAAGTGGACTAATTGAGTGGAACTCTTGCACTCCACTCACGGTGATAATGCACGCTCCGGCAAAAGCCACGACGACCGCCACCACATTGACGGTGAGTTGAAATTGAAGGAATTTTGCAATCGAGTCGTAGACATTGCGCCCCCACATAACTGCCTTCACGATGCTGCTGAAGTTGTCGTCCGTGAGGATGATGTCCGAGGCCTCTCTGGCCACGTCGGTGCCGGCGATTCCCATCGCGAAGCCCACGTCCGCGCGCTTCAACGCCGGTCCATCGTTGGTTCCGTCGCCCGTGACGGCGACCACTTCTCGGTTGGGGTGTAGGCGGCTCCCGATGATGCCGTTTACCAGCACGTACTTGTCCTGAGGCGAGGATCGAGCCAGGACACGCAACTTTGGCCAGACCTACGTCGGTATCATGGAAGGAATCAGTAAGGCCTTCCTTTTTCACTTCTGCTAAACTTGTGAACGAAATTCCGGGTTTTTGCTGTTTCAAGGTCATCGTTTGGTACCCCATGTAGTTAAGGGGATGGCCAGTCAAAAGTGAGTTGGACACTGCTGGGGATTCAGCACTCCCCAAGACGTCTCAGCCCGGATCAGAAGTTCGGCATTTTTTACAGAATTCCCGAACCAAGCCACTTCAATGGGTGACCCAGATGATAGCCCCATCTGTGTTAGTACCACTCGATCTATCCGGTCAAGGTCATCCTTGACATATATAAATGGGTGCATTCCGACATCTCACTCTGCCTTTGGTTGAGACACTAAAAAACCTGCACATCAGTGTGAGAAGGTGAGGGGTCAAGGGCCAGACAAGCGATCTGGAATACCGGCTATCTATGTGTGTGGTTTCAGTCACAGGCAAAGTGTAACAGAAACACGATGTCAAAATTTAGTCAAATCTCATCAGGTCTTATTAACAACTCAGTGCATATTACGGAATAATGTTCCCATAATCAAACATTACATGAAACAAAAATAAGGAGGCGTTATTGTACGGAATCAAGTTTGCGTGTTTCTGCAATTAACTTTACCACTGTTGCCCGTTGGCGTCTAGCAGACAAGTTATGGAACCCCTACACTCCGGTTTTTCGGTTGGATTAGCAACCTTTTAAGTGAGTTTAGCTGTGCCATCAACAACTCCCTGAGATCGCACGTTAAATAACGCCTTTACTATTTTGGTTTCAGCCGGCTATTTTTAAATTGCTTTTTGGCCACTAGACCCTGGCATGTTTATCTAAACGTGTTTATAGCAAAACTCGCTTATTTGAGCTCCCGTGAGACCGTCTATAAACGTTGCAATTGCTGTCAAAATTTAAGTTTGCAAGTAGCGAAAAATCTTCGGTAACTGGGATTGTGGAGTAGATATAAAAAATGATACCAACGAAAAAGAAAGCATGCTAGCCCCAAAAAAGGGGTTTTACAAATTTCCGTACTTTTATTAAAAGTACCTTAATGCCGCGAAAGACCGGCGTGCTCAGTGTATAACTGAAAGTGCCTTAAATAAACAAACCGAAATTGTATACTAGTGATTTGTTGTGCTAACTTGTCATGACGATACAACGGTTTCCTAGCACAAACTTGAAAACGCGTTTCAGATTTGGTCTGTTCGGTGAACACATAATGAAACATTAAGTTGTGAAAGAGTGTTACTATCTCACGACATAGTTTTTTTCAAATGTTGGTCTATATAAGTGGTTTCTACCAAATTTTGCATTTATTTTTAAACCAATTTGCAATGCTTTTATACTTTCACGCTTACGAGGGACAAAAGTTACCTGATCGTGAGTTGAAATAACTGAGTTAGATTGAAATTGATCACGATCACCAATTACGCACAATCAGTGTTGACCAACGTCGAGGTAGGTGGAGGCTTCCACACAAATATTTAATAAGTCAATATGGACACAGCTGCAAAAAGTGAAACAATATTACCAACTTCCTTGGTTAATTTTCTGCACTTTTTCATTATTTAAAATGGTTGGTAACTAATTTTCTAAAAAAAACAAGTTTTTGCGTTTACTTTATGAGTTAGTTGCAAAAAATGAGTGAAATTCCCTAAGGTCTAGGGAGCTCTTTATTGCAACTCTTGACGCACAAGAATAAAATAAACCGTGAAATTTTGCGGTAG
>UXSR01005251.1:0-76075 GCA_900604375.1 Mesocestoides corti | reverse complement strand
CCCTAAATGGAAGTGTAAATTTAGCATAACTGTTTACTAAAACTGGACTCATTCAAACAACGACGGCCTTTTCACCTGTTGATACGTTTCCTCCCGCTTTTGGATAACATTGCCGTCTCCCCTTCCTCTCTTCTAGGGTTATTACGACCTGTTAACTAGAGGGTTGTAAGGTGGTGTGAAGTGAAGCCACTACATTCGGTGACCCCGACGTAATAAATGCAGTGTGTGGATGAATGAGAGACGACAGAGGACGCGACCTTTTACTCGCATCACGCCGGCCAAGCGTATTTTAGTGTGTGTAGATGAGTGAGCGGATGACAGGTGTCTCATAACAGTAACCAATGAAAAGGGGATGAGTCACTGACACCGTCAGGTCAGTAAGCAGGATTCACTCAGGCGCGATAGCTGCCAACCCACTACACAACAATTTAGTCGACCAATCGCAAATGGGCTATATCTAACTTGCCAACTTCATCCGCCGACTAGTACACATTCACACCAAGTAACAGGAATACTGCGACTTGGTGTTTAATCAGATTGAGGTAACTGTCAAGGTAAAGTAAACAGAGGTTTTGACTTCATGATGGCTTAGCATAGACAGGTTTATTTTCAAACCAGCATCCTCAGGGAACCCTTTCAATGCATTTTTTAATCGTGTGACTGCGGGTAGAAGCAGGATCTCAAATTAACTTACGGCAATGTTCAAAAAATAGTCACCAAACCAACATACAAGTAGCCCTAGAGAGTACAATTTTCAAGGAACAAATGTTAATCGGCTCTAACAAACCAGAGCCTATTTTGCATAAGTTGGTGACACCTAAAAAGTACGCGGGTGGCAGTTTCTAAGGAAAAGTTTAAAAGTATGATGGAGTGTTTGATAATCTGAATTTATATTGGGCTGACAATCCAGTTTACTCGGCTGAATCCCAAGACATTAGATGGATTTGAGTGCGTAGTTAATTTACCAAACCCACGTCCAAACATATGAGTGCATCTATAGGGCTGATTTACGTAAACACTACACATATCTTTACTTTTTAACTGAAATGTTTTTAAAAATCTGCTTGTTGCTTGTCCGGCTACACGAATAAAACCTCATGGGTAGAGAAGAGCTTGTATCAGCGACTGTCTTCCCTCCAATTTCATCAAATAGTGCCAAGATTTTGTATTTTAAACTCATAGGTTTCGTTTCGTGACTTGGATACCATTTCGAAATTATTTTGACAAAAAACCTTAACTGCATGCTGAAATACTTGCATTTTGCGCGGTTTTTCCGGTTAAACTATCAAGTAGACAGCGGGATTTTGCAAAATGCATACCGACAAATGGCCTGATCTACGTGGACACCGACCGAAATGGACGTGGTCACTTCTAAAGCGTAGTGTGGTGTCAAAAGTTTATGTAGCAAATTTAAAGCAGGCAGGAAAAAAATTCGGCAAAAAAGTAACAAAGAGACAGTCGACATTAGAAAACCGCGTTGAAGTAAGTGTAAAAAATTGAGTCTCTAGAACACTAGATGTACTATTTACGCCGACTAAAAGACATATCTCAGATGGATTTGACTTGAAATATTCTAGGATATGACTAAACATTATAATTCAAGGTAAAAAAATGAAATGAATTGAATAACAGTAAAATCAGAAATTTCGTAAATGAGTCGTAAATTATAAACTTGCATTTTTACGTAAAATGCTTAACTTAAATCAGTCAACACGGAGGAAATTTAGAGTTCTAGTAAATGAACCTTGTTGTTCAGCTGTCACCTTACAAATGGTGCCACTTTTTAATCATTTGTGAAAAAGCAATCAGTTATCAGTAATCACAGGTAATTTCGATTAAGCATGTCGATTATTGGAAAAGAAGTGTTAGGATTGGTTAGTCGTGGATGCACATTCAACCACTGAAAATGATAAAATGATAAGCTTCGATAGCGCTACTTAGATGCAAATGATACGAGCATCAGCCACAGGCGTCACCATCAACTTAGTGGCTCTCAATGTTAAATAAAAGGCATATTTTTTTGTCTCGCACGAATCCTACAAGTCGCTCTTATTGACATTCGAGATCAGTAAGTTTAAAATATCAAATGACGCATTAATCATTGGATTTCTCTCGTAGACTAATGCTGAGAGCAAAGACTGCGGATTTATACGACTTTATAACTGCATTATTTAGGATTTCACATCAGAGAGAACAGAGTGCGGGAGTACACTACTTAGGAGCAAGTTATTTCGGCATTCACAACACATGGGAGTAGAATTTTGTAGGTAAAAGGTTAAGGAATTTTGCGTTGTTTATAGAGTGGACAAAGTCTAATTCAACTCGCGGATTTCTCACCAGAAACAGCAGGCCACATATGGATCTGTTCCTAGTCATTTTACATTGCCATACTTCAAATTAATGCAAATGATTTAAAAGAGCTGCAACTTAATACAACCGCTCATATCAAAGTACGTGGATAAACTTTGGCTTTCGACGTGTTCACTGATTGGTTAATTACCCCGTTTAAGTCTAAAGGTCCCTACATTATAGGGTGAAAACCCCAAACTGTTACTTAAAAAAGCTTTTAGTGCGAAAGTGAAGAGAAGGAAGTGAGTCATCTTGTAAGCTTTATTACGAGGTAGAAGTCTGATGTGGGAGGTCATTTTACGCAGTTCGAAAGAAGAAAAATTACTTTATTGTGCATACAGAACGCATCTTTTTAAATAAAACATTTAAAAATGGTTGTGCATTCATCATCGTCAAATACGATGACAAAGCTACGTCTTCATCACTAATTTATCATTTTTTTTAGCAAAAAGTGATTCAGTCTTAACCCTACTGCCGTACGTTTTCAGTAGTAAAGTCGACAAATTTTCTGATATTCGACCGCCACGATTTATTGATACATTTGGGTATAAACGTGACTGTCTAACTTCTGAAACATGCTTTAATTGGTGACAGCATGTGCTGTAAACAATAATGTAATCGCCGCTGTTATTCCAAGTTGGGAGAATACGGAAGGTGTGACGAGAATTTCCAGTTGCAGCTACTGTCAATTTGGCAGAGTGAATGGGATTTGCGGTATTTCTCAACTCACCACGGCGTTGGTGCATCTAATTTGATAAAATCACGGAGAAACACGATCTGACGTAACCAGAGGACACCGCCGGAAGAAGAAATGTTTTTAAGCATGACGAACACGTTCGTCATGATTCCTCTTTATGTGAAATAAATTATTCGCTCATGTTTTCCCTACGAACTTTTTACAGACTGGCAATAAAAACTTTTCACTGATGGATTCTAGATGTGACGGACACGCAAGCTTAATATTCTTTGCAGCCTTTAAAGTACATACTTTATGAACAATACATCCAAATATCAATCGTCAAACGTCTGTTCCTGTCGTGAGACGATCGTCAAAGCTTCGAGAAAGTGATAAACCCCTACTGTACCGTTTGCGGTGCGAACAGTTTTTAGCCTTAAAGTGATTGGTCGGTATCACTCGCCCTTGCTTTTGATTGGTCCCTGTTCACAAGTACTTCATGAACAGGCCCATGCACTCACACACCGTGACACATTGTGCCCAGCGGGCGAATAAACTTTTCGCTACCTCATCGGTTTGCCGACCCACTACTACACACCTTAAAATCATATTTTTCGGTAAAAAAGAGCATTAAATCCATCACCTAAGTCTTTTCAAAAGTACCAAGTATTGGTAAATATCAGATAAGTGGATTTTAAGTTTTTCATTTAGATTAACCAATGAATCACAAAGCAAAACCGAAAGAACATTTTTGCAGGAAGCTGGACAGTGCAAATTCAATCAGTCTCCCTTTTTTCCATGAAAATACTAGTAGAGCACTAGTGTTTTGCAAATACACATATTTTGCGTATTTCCAAGGCATATAATTTGGGAACAGAAATTTTAGCAGCACTTAAAATCCCCAATTACATTTTAGTCCTTCCATGCGTGGCATGTTTTTTTCCAATTTTGTAGAAAAGTTCATTTTGTAGACGCTAAAAATTTCTGAAACAACTTTTTTCAAACAAATCAACCTTATTCACTCAACACAAGCAGTTTCGGCATATTACGCATAGAATATCAAAGGGATGGAATAAAATTAAGGTGTTTTTCTTCGAAAATAGTGAATTTTTGGATTGCTAAGTTCCTATTGGCTCCAACAGTAAAATACGACTTTAACGAAAATGTTTTGAAGACTCTAAAAATCTCAACTAATCAGCCTGTTAATGCACTGAGAGAAGTTTATTCCAACTATGCCAGATAGTCAGCAGCGATAAGAACTATAGGCTACTTTGCTAAAATTAGATCTACTCCAATCGGACACACTTGGACATTTTTAAACATTTGTGTCGAATAGACACGATTTTCATAGCATTATTTTGTTATTTTGTATTCGAGGGTGTAATTTTGCTCTGCGTGCATCAATTTTCGCTACAATCACAAGCTTTCTGCGCTTTCAAAACACACCAATCGCTTTAGTTGTGAGCAATTTCATTAGGTAGAGAAAAGTTTTCATTTTAATCAGGTGGTAGCTCTGAAAATCGGAAAACTTTTTTTGAGGCAAGAGAAAGAAATCTGGGGTTAATAGAAGCTCCCCGTTTACGCAGCGAAATGAAATCGTTTGATTCTCGTGTTGCCTCAAAGTACAATTGTTTACACAAGTGTCCCAACTCACATCGTCTCCCCCCCTCCCCCAACTGACAGTTCCCTCCGCGTTAACCTCTTTGACCCTTTAGGTCAAGGTCACTTATGACTAAAGCATGCTGCACATTCTGACACGACAAAGGGCCTTTGGCTGAGAGCGTCCACGCTCGCTACACGAGGTCATGCCTTGGTCGTCGAATGTATTGGTAGGTCTTGCGTCAGACAGGCAATTCGGTTGCTGGATTTCTAGAGCATATTTTGGGTCACGGGGAATAAAATAAAACAGGAGCAAAAAACTTGATCAACTGAACAAACCATCTGTACATTCACGATCAAGTCTCACGCCGGCGTGCTGATTGACTGCAGCGCCAATAAGACACAGACAGGGTAGCGGTTTAAAAGTTCCACTGGCACAAAATTGGCGGAAAACTTTTTGGAGAAATCCAGTGACTTTAAGTTTTTAAACAAACTCCTCATTAACCCCTTTGTTTATTCAAATCTTCTACAAAAAATCGATAAGTCGCTTTATTTAATTCATTTATTAATCATTTTTGTTCATTTGAAAAGCGCATTTGAATGCCTTGGGAAGAATTTACCCCCTTAGACACATGAAAGTTCCAAGTGTGCTTATCAAATTTGAGAAAAAATATTTCAAACTAGTGGAAAACTCTCAACAAGATGTTCCGTTTGGCGAACTCTTCTATGGATTCATTTTTCCGCTCAAAAACAGCCACATCTCTGAGCCGTTGCAACTTGGGAATCGTGTTATAAAAGCCACTTTTCCTTGAGTTAACTCCTTCGTGATGCCCAGGTGAATGTATCTAAGCATCTTGCCACCCGCAAATTTTACAGATCGCAATCAGGTCTCTAATTGACTCCAAAGAAACTTTATTTCACTCGCTGCGTGCCATTTTTAAAGTCATTTTTTTAAAAAAAGTCTTTAAATGGCACCAATTTGAAATAACTTAATAAAACCAAAATCCAATTATGACAATTTAATTTAATAAATTAAAAAAGGTACATTTTTCTGCACTTAAACAGACTTTTTATAATTTGGGTTACAGTAGTTTGTAGAGAGATTTGTTGGATACTTAAAATGTGCATATTCCTGTCAAGTAACTTCATTTTGAGCTAATGTGTCCCGCAACACGGCTGTCAGATAGAGCAACTTGTACAGGCATTGTACATTGCTGGGACTCATAAACCTGATGAATTTTTGGCACAGTAGCAAAACAATTTCCAGCTACTGTTTCTTGTTCAAGGGTACATCAACAGCACGTTGTTGCGGACTCTAAGTTACACAAACCAATTCCACTCCTAAATAGGCCATCTATATATTGCTAGTTCCAACCTTCAAGATACGGCAGGTAATCAATGACACCAAACCACTAGATTGGCAGAAATTGTGCTAAGGAGAACCCGCCGTAACCCTGGATATGACCAAGGGGTAAATACGTGGCTAACCGAATGCGTACACTTCGGACGACAATCACACTGTCGTGGAAGTCGGACTACCAACCTTGTCCACGAGCTCTTGGGACACCTGGCCGGTGACGCGGTGCCTAATTAGCCTGTTGAACATGCGTCCGTCCATGACCACGCCCTCAGACAGCCTACTTTGGTCAGTGAGGATGCCGCATTTGAGGGCGATGGAACGCGCTGTCTCCAAGTTGTCGCCTGTCACCATGCGCACAGTTATGCCCGCCCGCTGACACTTGGCTATGGCGAGTGGTACTTCTGGACGAACGGGGTCTTCGATTCCAACCACGCAGACGAACACCAAATCACGAAGCCAGAGATCCTCGTTGTCGAAGTTGAGGGTGCGACTTCGTGCTAAGGAGGGACAGCACACTGCTTGTAACAATATTCAGTAAACAAGACAGCCCGTTCAACTGTTGCTGTTATTGTATATCTACCTAAGATGCGCTGGTATTTAGTCTTCATTCATTCAAGGCTTATTACTTTAGTTATGTGGGAATGACCACACGTGTGCAGGCAGGTTGGCATGTAGTGGGACCGAAGTAACTGTTTCAGCTAATTTAACAACCTCTCCTAACAGATTCCTGTGACTCCATATTTCATTTGCTGGTTCTTATCACCTAAGTACCTCAAAACCGTTGTAATCACTGCATTATTTGCCTTGGTCATAACTTGCACCTGTGTTTGCTGTCCCCCCAAAACAATTATTCGTTATTTAACTAAGCTCGTTCGTAGTGGATTTATGGCCTTCCATCATGTGCTTATAAGAAAAGTCTTGCCAAATACGAAAATAGATTGGACTACGTCTAGGGCGGTGACAGTTTGAATTGTGGAGTTTGACTTAGATCAGGGGGGAGAACTGCAGAGGTCCTAATGTGATTTTCAGACCGCACAGGCCCGATTAGTGAAGAGGAAGAAGACTAGATGACGCGACAATCAACCGGTTTAAAAGTACAGAGTGGGAAGTCGTCAGTTTATATAGGATCAGTTCGCATCGATCACTACGTGAAGTGCACTCAAGGAAATCAATTGAATTTTGTCCAATCACGGGGGCTGCTCGCCACAGAAGGCTTCACGTTCGACCTTTAGACGAACGTCGTTCCGTGATTCGAATTCAAGAAAATCGATTGGATTTCTGCTCGCTCGTGCCCAGTAAGACGTTTCACTTGTTGATGGCCACGGGATCACTAGGGGACCATTAATGTTTGGGGATTTTCGCCACGATGTTTTTGGTTAACTACGGATCTTGCTAATTTATTTGAAGTGGTTCCCAGCGTCTCAACTTTCCAATAAACCTGTTTACTTATGTCTTGAGAGGGAATTATGTCTGGCAACCTTCACGTTTAGTGTCTGTGCATTATTTACCGACAAAATTGTGTGACAAAACCCAGCAGGAATAAAGGCCAAATTCGTTACAATGCACTCTATTCTAGATTCCAGCAAATTTACCTATGATAAATAAAGTAGGACGTACATATATTTTTTGCATTTTTGAGACCTTAAATGCGCATTTGATGCACAAAGCACGAACACCAAATGCCGTTTATCAGAGTACTTAACATTTAAACGGTAAAATGTTTGTGCTGTGAGCCCAATTTTGAAAAATTAAAAACAAATGCGAAATGAATAGCGACAGAGCCGATTCAAAAACAAATTTGTTCGTGTTATCGTTTTGGTACTTAATTACCGCCTGCCAGACGTTTGTACGAAATCAAAATCTGGTAAAATATATATTGGTGGAATACACATTAAAGAGAATAAAATGTTAATTATTTTCGAAAAACAACTGCTAATACGCCCACTGTGTGTACATCCGCAGCTTCAAAATCGCCTGAACCAGCAACCAATGATCCAGCAGGGATTATTTTAGCTGCATTGAAAATGCATTCTAGTGTTTAGATTCTTAAATGAGATTAATTGATTTAGTTTGAGACTTTTGTAAAGATATTTTGACCACAGCATTAACTCAGTCACTACCCCTACTCTTGTTCATTAGCGGATTCTTTTGATGACCATTTAATGAACTTACGCATTTACCAAAAGTAAATATCTACGGTTTGTAGTCACGAGACTCGTCGTAATACAACAATCACAATAAGGCCACGAAATTCTTCAGTTCCCTAAAACAAATCTTTCTAAGTCACCAACATGCTCCGCTACCTGTCGTGGACACGCAACCAATTAGAATAATTAATTGCGTGCTTTCGTGGGACGACAATTTAAACCATGACCTGTTCATAACCAAGTTAAGAGCCCTTTCTGCACACAATTTGCCTTTAACAACTGGCGATCAATGTAATGCAGGCATGAACCACTACGTCCAATTGTTTTACGTGGCACAGTTACGAGTCTATGTTAGATTAATTAATGACTTAAAAAAACCGTGATACAGAAGAGTTTGAACCACAACAGAAGCTAGACAACCTTCTAGACAGGCAGAGGTGTGGCACACAAAATCAAATGCAAAATATGGACAAATGGGGAACCTTGCATCGGACACCACACCTGTTATCAGCTCTCGGTAAGCGAGTGCAATGGTTCGCAGCCCCTTCCTTGCCATTGGCTCGACAGCCGACTCAAACAGAGCAGTCCTTGCCTTCTCATTAAGTGGAATTACTTTTCCCTCGGCAGTGATTTGCGATGTGCACCTAGGAGAAAGGAAGGGTGATTTTACAGAAATACCGAGCTCCTGTTGTTGCAGACTGGAAATAAGTAATGTCGATATTGCCGTAGCAACACACAGATTCCCAAAACACTGTAAGATGGTAGGACACATGTGGCCAATGGCTTGAAGTCCATAGACGTTCGTATTTATCGTCGAGTTTATTATGGGATTAAGACAGGAAAAGGGATTATGTATGCGAGCTAGTAACGGTCATGGTTGGCAAACATTTTGATCCATTTTTGCTTTTCCACAATCGCAACCCATAAAACCGATTCCCTTGTAAAAAAGTCCATTTAATTGAAGAAACATGGGATCTAACGGAATTTACACACCAAACTAATGTCAAATTACTTACAGACTACTCTGGTCAGTTGTAGGGATCCTAATTACATTTATGCAATATTTGTGCCAGAAGATCCGTGAATTCTAACAGTGAATTCCCGAGTTGGCTAAATTTCATTAAACAGAACAATTTTAGTGTAAATGTTCTCACAGATTGTGCACGATTCTCGAGCTATACCAGAGGACCATTTAAAATCGACAAAAATGTCTTTCGACAGTGTTATTGTGCACTCAGCTGGCACGGATTTTAGTAAGAACTAGGAAACGTGGGTCGTACCGCTAAAATGTACACTTAAAAACCCGGGCTAGTAAGAAAATTTGTTTTTGTTGAAATTATCTTTCTGAGCACCCATTGGTTAGTTCGTGAATTTGATTGGTGCAAATCAATTAGTATACGTGAGAAGTAAAACAGGAGTTGAGCCATCTGCATAGGGGTCGTCTTCGTCGTCCTTGATCGAGATCTGGGTGAACTCAGTGTAGTTCGTGACCCAAATGGGAGCCTTTACAAATTGTCACCCCCTTGTGACCACTCAGTTGTTTGGGATCCAGCATTCATAGAGAGGGCTCATCGTGGGTCAAGATTTCGTCATTATTTAACAATTGCCCTAACCACTCCACTCAAGTGGGTGAGTCACTCACGATATCCTACAAGCAGCCCAATCCGAGTAAAGTAGCCTTGATTCGTCAGGTCAAGGTCATCCGTGACGTTCATAAGAGGGTACATTCTGACAGATTACTCTACTTTTGACTGAGACGAGGTCACGTGTTGTCTTACATCAACGTGGGATGGTGTGAGATCTAGCGTCAGACAAGGGATCTGAGTTAGTGGTTAGCAGGGCGTGTGGTTCACGAATACGGGAAAAACGTGACCCCAGCAAAGCCAGTCTCCCTCAGCAGCAACCAGCAAGCATCGTGCGTAGTGTTTAAAGAAAAATAAGCCCTTTCACAGTGAAATTTTTAAGCGTCTTGGATTAACGTAAAGCAAAATGCTACTTTTGCATAAAAAAGGTTTTTTTTGAGGGAACAAAACTTCAGCGTAAACCGAACAGGTTAGTTTTTGCATCTCGTGCCGAAATTTACTTTACAAAGGCAATTAAAAAGCAAAGTCAATATAGTAAGATAACACCCAAACCCATTACCCTCATCAAAGCAATGGCATCGGTGTTTATTTGCAAAGGCCGAAAATGCTCCCCTGCCAGCTTGTACCTCGCCTCACAGGCGCACATACTTTTCACCAATGTGTTTGACGCCAAATTATGGTCAAAATATGCAATTTTGAGCGACTATATATGTCTGCGTGCGTTTTTCCATACCAAATGTGTGGTAAGATCTGCATTCGCACTGTTAAACTAATGTGTCTCGTTAAGAAAACCAATTAATTTGACGAATCCGTCCATTTAAACTGCTGTTGTGGAACCCAGCATGTGGTCTGAAGCACGCCAGGGCCACTGAGTTGGATCTGACCCAATTACGCTTCCCTGCTACCGGCGACGAAGAGGACCGCAGAGGAAGTGGACACAACCGTTTACTTCAGAGCTCAACCAAGTTGGTGTCGTGTGTGTACTAATACCTCAGAGTCATAGATGAGCTAACATCGAGACCTTGGTGTGGGGATAATCTAGGATAATCGTTCGCGCCAATGAGGGAGGAGTTGAGGATCCGTGTGGCTGGCGACATGCTGGGAAAAAGGGGACCCTGTGTTGGAGGCTGGAGTGACCGCATCAACGGGTGTGAATCAACGCGATCCACAAAACTGCACTGGGTTGTATTTTCTGTTGCCGGTGTCACCAGTGCAAACCGGCTTCTACCAATAGTGGTTTGGCTTGTGATTTTAAACAACGCAATCTAACAGACCTGCCCGTTAACACAGCCATGCAAACTTCAGCGATGCTGTCTGCATACAGAGAACTTATCAGTGTTTGAGCTCATAAGAAAGAAATTTACTCAAGATAATTGGCTTTTCCGTTTATTCCTCATAACATCCGATCTTAATTAATTAACCACCGGTTCTTGTAAAAGCGAAGCTCCACAGAATCAGTCACCACCTGCCCAAAACTACTGCCAAGGTATCTCACACGATAGTCACAAATTATGCATACAGTTGATATATTTTTTCTTAAATTAGACAGCTGATTCTCAATATTTTTTTAATATTTTCTTATTGTAGCACGTTATTATATGCTCAGCTCCAAAACGGATAAGCTGGGTGTTTGTGTGGTTCTTAGCCAGGTCATGTTGGCACAACAAACAGAGTTCTCCTGATCATCTGTAGGTATCAAAAGACTTAGATTTTTTTTTGTAAAATGCACGCTAAGGGATCATCACTTGGTTAAATACTGACTTTTAGAACTTTCCTTACACACAGGGTTAACAGATTTATCACTTACGTACTTATACTTCATCAAACCGAAGTTGGTACATCGACTTGCAAAATGATACAAACAGTGCTTCTATTGGCTCCTGCATGACAGCAGCGTGATTCTCAAAGTAACTGGTCAAAATTCTGGCCTCCATTTCGGCATGGAGAAAAATCAGTGACAAAGCCAGTCTTCTCCAGGCAACAAAACGTGCATTCACACGTACTGGACGACAGACATTGGGATGTGGCGGTTTTATTAAAGTCCTTATCGATTACTGTTAAAAAAAGACTTTTATCGGTGTAAAAATTGTTTTACTCAAATTTAGCCAAACGAAAAACATGAGGTATTGGTAGTTTCTGAATCGCATCATAATATTCACATTTTTAAAGACTTACTTAGTGTTCTGAATGTTTCGCAACTGTTTGTTTAAAATTGAATTGCATGTATTATTGTGTCGTGAATCCTGTTTATTCAACCCCCTAATCCGGTTGCTCCACCTCCTACACAGGGTTCCCCTCGTCGCAGCATGTCGCCAGCCGTTCGACTCCTCAACTCCCCCATCATTAGCCCGAATACTTATCTTGGAGTGTCCCCACACATAGGTCTCGATGTTAGCGCATGTATGACTCACACATTCGAGCTATAAATACACACGCGCAAACACCACACACGACACAACGACACCAACGTGGTTGAACATTGAAGTAAACGCTTGTGTCCGTCCTCTCCGGCCTTTTTCCTTCATCGCGGGTATCAGGCAAGCGCAATCAGGCCAGGGTTAATTCCGTGGCCCCGGCATGGTTCAGGACCACATACTGGGGCCCAAAACAGTTGCATTAATTTTCGACTGTGCCGTCGGCTGCTAATGACGCAAATTAAACGGCGTTCTTACTTTGAAATGATCAGTTCGGCGGCCCCTTTGGTGAGTAGCAGGAGTTTTGTGGTGGTTCTTCTAGTTCCACCACGTTCCTCGTCTGTCGCCTCCTCGTCGTCGTTGTCGGGCGACTTGATTATCGTGGACATCGATTTTCTCGTCGAAGAAAACGAGTATACCTTGACGAACTGTGACTCTGGGTGGCAGTTGCGTAGTTCCTCGTAGTCTCGACCTAAGCGTTGCAGCAGTCCAAGAAGCGCACACTCCGTCTTGTTCCCCGCCTGTACGGGCATATCTCCTGGTACCTTGGGAGGCTAATGACAAAGAAATCGCGTGGCTTTTTGGTCAAAAAAGCTAGTTTAAATCAGCGAACTTCACAACACGCTATTAAATCGAATCGTTGTAGCTGAATGAGCACCTAACTCAAGAGGTGCTTCAGTATTCTGCAGTCACACGATTGAGAAAGGCTTTGCAGAACATGAAAACTAAACTACATTTGGGACAGTATTCGAGGGATTACCTACTCTTGAACCTTTGCTTGAGTAGCTGAGTAAGGAATGTGATATAAATATCCATTGAATACTGAAATGATTGTTGCTAATTTCATCCTCCTGCTATGCAGAGTTGACAAACCTCGTCTATGTCACAAAACTACGAATTGGTTACCGTGGCGATAATTTAAGCTAAATTCAGAATGTCGGCACCTGGACGAAAACTAATTTTCCTATTTATACAGCAACGCCTTACTCTGTGAGAATCTCGGTAGATTCGTCCCAGTTAATAAACAATAATCCTTTATGTGTTCAAGCCAAATATCTTTTCTAGCCTACTCCGAATGACATGCTTCTGAATGAGGAACAGGTTTCGTCTTTGTGCTGACTATTTTATTAAAACAGCAAACGTACACCGCAAGCTGAGATTTGGACACAAAATGCGAAGGCAAGCGGCTGCAACTTGAACAGGTGACACACCCTTCTAGTTGTTTGAAATTGTCAAAATAAGTTTGACTTTTAAAGTGGTCACATCCCTGCCAAAGTAGTCGTGATGAAGGTTGACGTGGAAACGCGTTCCACTTATTCAATAAATAGGTTACTTTTAGGGGATTTTCGTCCTATTAACCCGAATTTTTAAAACTTGTTGCAGCTCACGCTGACTTACCAGCAGACGAGATGTGTAGGACGAATTAATGGCGATAGCCAATTCGAGCTTTCGAAGCACAACACCACTGACGAGTCTAAGGTGGCCGGCGTCTTTGAGTTGTTCCAGCTTATCTAAGGTGATGACTGCATTTGCAAAGTGCGCCTCAATCACAGTCATTCTATTGGTTGTTAGAGTTCCCGTCTTGTCCGAGCAGATTGTCGTGGCATTCCCCATTGTCTCGCATGCGTCCAGATGTCGAACTAGATTGTTGTCCTAAATTGGATGTCCAAAATTGTTATCCCAAGTTTTGAGATGACTGAACAATTATATGGTCTGACAGTTGGCAGTTTCCTCTGCTCTGTGCAGTCTACATAAACACATTCAAAAAGTGCTAGAATGTGGGAAATTAGGCATGATGGAATGCACCAAGAACAATGACGTTAAGCATAATGAGTGGGTTGAGAAATTCTCTGAACAAGTTCACTGAAAATAAGCTGTTTTTGTTGCTCAAGTTGGCGCAGACCAAGGCTACGTGTTAACAATGACTGAGTACCTTATGAACGCCAGGAGTAAATTGATTAATTGGCTATTAGGTCTCTCTGAATGGAGTTTAAGCATAGCAAACACACAAAACAGTCGCTTGGATCAGTGAGATGTGAAGTCAGGAGGTTTCTACAGAGATTATTGATGCATATCGACGACATTGGCCTGAAACACTCAAGTATTTTGACCACGGACGTATAGCTAATGCAAAACATTGGCTCTGGATGCAGCAAAATCAACAGGAAACCAGGAAACCATCGCGCATTTATTTTTAAAATCACTGACAGACATTCAGAAAAGTGCGAAATCAGTTGCTTGAGGAGCAAAGACTGTTAGCAGAATGATTTGCCCATCGCAAATTATAAATTTATTCACTTTATCCAAATCCTTTAAATCACCATTCGAGCAAAAACCATGCGGCCGTGACCACAGTTTGATGAGAGCTTCCAACGCAAGAGAATCGGGCGACATGGTTATCCGGACCTCCTCTCATCTCATCTAACCCGGCTACAACACACAGTCCATGTTGAAATACTGAGTTTCCAGCAACCTGCCCGAAGGCGATCAGTTCCTGTGTTGGAAAGAGCGAAGGCCTATTTTATCTAGTGTGCTACTACTCTGTACATGGATCTTCTAAATGTACTGAAGAGTGAAGTCGATGCACTGTTCTTTATGAATTTCGTTTCATGATAACTGGATTTAACAATATATAACCAAGGACTTCATGCCAAACCGTTTTACCACCGGTTAGCATTGGGGGATCAAAGAATCATACCGCTTGAAACGTGAAGATGGCATAGCCAACTGAAAACCACTCTATCAGAAATACAGAGGAGCTGTCAACGTTATCCCTGGGTTTGCTTAAACGCTCTTCAAAGGAGTCAAACTCTAATATTGATTCCTATCAAGGGATTCACGATATCGATTTTCTAGGAGATGCCAACGATTCAAAGACTTCCAGATCTATGCCACAAGGGTAGTGATAATAGCTCATGTAAAAGCACAAACATTCTGGACGCACTCAAGTTTGCTCTCAGCACAAATATTATGTTCTGACAGCCCTATTTTTACCTATCATGCCCAAAGTACAACACATGGTTAATTTCTTTGTGTTTATTTACTTTTTTATTTATAAAATATTCACCACTTCCCCGAGTAGCGATGAGCGTGGATTTTATGCATTTACTAAAATTAACAATAACTGTTTGTGGTTGTCAGTGCACCAGACAGCGTCCTACGCAACGACGTTGGGATGATAAACATGAAGGAGGCAGCATGGGCTGTCATAACAGTGAAGTATCATTTGCGGAACCAGTACTGAATCTAGGGATGTAATTTAATTCAATTCATCAAATCAACTAATTTCAAGTCAAATTTCAGACAGACGACAACCTTTTGTGGCCCATTAATTAATTCCTCGACCGATGTGTGGGTGTTGTGACCGCTTCTTCATCGCGGTTAAGAAAAGATTTTATCAGTTTTATCACAGGTTTTAAAGGCATGCCTTCTAGCCAAACAAATAAGATAGTAATTACCATCGTCTGGGAATGAAAAGTGTCAATCAAACTAATGTTTTTGAATTGATGTGGCATCGCAACATTGTTCTAAGTTACTTAGCCCTTTTTCCTTCCTCATTTTATTCTGATCACCTTTAGGTCGCATCACTGAAGCGAAATCAGCCAAGACGCAGTTTTACGATCACCAAAATGTACCTTCTGTTGCATTAACACAACGGGTTGCTGGAAGGAAAATTAACGTTTAATTGAGCAAATTGAATCCCAAAAACACCCAAGTTTCACTCATTCCTGGCTTTTTCAAAGAATGTTGACTTAGGACTGACTAGAGATTCATGTAGCACTGAAAACACGGACTTGTGGTCCATTAAATCTGGCGTAGCGGTGATAGTAACGTGTTTAAGTAATAATAAAAGGTGACTAATTAGATCGTTGTTGTTGCCAACACACAATTTCTCAGAAGTATTCAAGAGTTGTCTCTGTCTCAAAATAAAACGTTTTACAACTTTGGTCAAAAATAAAGAGATGGCAATCCCAGCATAACTCACTGATTTCCATTTCCAGAAGCCCTGCGAATAATATCTTTATTACATTTGTCGCGGAATTTCAATTTGCACCTTCTGTTTTACTACACTGGTTTTGATGTAACACTATTCAAAGTCTCCAATCGTGGTGTGACTGAATTTGCTGTGTATATTTACGGTTTACTCTACTTATCACTGTAATATTTATTGTTTACGATAACAGTTATGGAAATCTGCCATTGCTGTTCTTCGATTCCAATGCGTAGATCCACAGTCGTTTATGCTGTAGTTGTTTACAATCATCCAAAAGAAATATCATGAACGCAGAACCAAAATTTGGTAACAAGTGGTCCATGTCAAATATGTGTATTGATTTAAACGGTTTTTTTTGTTCCATATTCTTTGCTTACTGCACGTAAATGAGGCAAAGTTATTGACGAACGACCCCCGGAAATAGTGTTTAGCGTTTTGAACACGATTGATTTGAGATGTACAATCAGTACTATACTTGGAAAAATCGCTTTACATTATGTAATGAAATGAATCTTTTGAAGTCGAAACGCATGACACACATCGCACGCGTCAGACACTGTCAGACTTGTCTGTGTTTGTGTTCGATTAACGAGTGGAAGAGCAATGAAAGTTAGAATCTGCACGACTTTAGTATCCGAACCAGTGAAAATTCCAGTCGCCCTCGGTCAAATCCTACTTTCTGAAGAAGGGATTATATTTTTATTCATTTCGACATCATTTGGGAATTGCACGCAAATTAATATCTATGACCACTGCTGAAACCGACTTGTAAAATTTTCTTAAGTAAATATGAGAAAGAGTAGAAAGACTCAAGTGACGGAGCAGTGAAGCACCAGCAAAAAACTCGAGACAGGAAGAGAGATGCTGTGGCGGGCCCTCGGCATAATTGAAAATTTATCTTATCTACCTATCAACACAACTTCAACTGACAATTTTAAGCCTTCACAAACTCCAGTAATTCCGTGGTTTTTTTGTCCACATGCAAACAGAGGTTAAGCTTAGCAAGACTGTCTTTTGGATTAAAATCGTAGTTCCAGGTTGCCAGAGAAGCCATCATGCATCAGAACGACTTAATTCATTAAACAATGGTTTCTGACGTTTGTATGCTCTCCTCTGATCAAAACGATCATGCTACTAACAATATCTCAGTTTACACAGTCACAACCTTTCAGTGTTCCCAATGATAACTCCTCACTCAGCGTTAACCAGTCATAATTCACTGAGTCAGGATTGTCGATGCATATTTAAGCGACTAAATCAGACACTGGTCACCTCCCAATGACCTCGCCGCACACAACCTTGTCGTCGGTATTGTGTGCTCGCCATCTGAGCGTGTGCATCTGCTGCAGGTTCTTGTAACCTTATTGGATGATTAGGAAGTATTTTCTAAACATGGCAATCTGCAGATTGAAACACTTTTCTGATGTAGGAGTACCTTGTGCAGATATTTATCATTTCTGCCTTTTTCTATCCTACAAAGAGACGAAACTGGAAACTCTGATGCAGAGCAGGGACCCACAGTAGTCTTGGGCCTTGCATTTGTAATCGCAAAGTTGCTATGAAACGAAGTTGGTATCTCTGTTTCAAATTTTCACCAAAATCGCCTCAAATCGAGATGACTTAGCTACACTTTGTTCAAACACCCTTCAGATGACAATGGTTGGCAGTAGCTTACACCGGAAACACAAAGGGCTAATTATCGTCATAATCTTTTACAGAACAGATACTTCAAACACCCCTATCGCTTTCGATTGGCTCATATTAATTGACAGCATATTAAACTACACTACCGATATTTAGGTTCAATTCCCAAGCATTGTTTTCGATAACTCCCGTCAACCTTGAGCATAATCTAATGCATTCCTGCAAAGAAGACACTAGCCAACTTGTTCCTAAGACGCAGTGTTCGATCTTCCAACTTTGTGAAACAATTAGTGGGCGATTTCAGAGTCTTGGAGTTGGCGAAATGCTTAAACTGGTCCTCTGTGTGACAATTCTCCGTTAAAATTAAGAACACATCAGGAGAATATTTAATCTACAAGCAAAATTTCAATCCCCAACGCCTAATTTTGTTTCAATCCCAGTGTAGCAGAGAGGAGATTAGTTTATCAATAAAAAAGCACTCTACAAAAACAACTTTACATTATCCCTGATGATGGAAGCTCCTAAAGGTGGCCTAGGACCATAGATTAAAGTGCGGAAACACCTTCAGCAAATAATCTTTCATTTGCTAGACACGCGACTTTTTTCACCCTTTATGATCTTGCAGTCATTACAATTGTTTAAATACTAATATTGGCATTGAACTTGGAAATACCGTTGGGTTCCAAATTTGCCGAATTTAATCGTAAATTTTTTGACGCTGACGTCAGCTTAACTCTTAGATGAATGTAAAAACGGAGTTCTTACCTGTAAAATAGTGAGCCTACGCTTTTCCATAGTTCGGCTACTACTTGTAACAAATCAAATGTCAAAGGTTGTTATTAGCGTTAATATGACAGACACCTTATAAAACGAGTTAAAGACCTGACATCGGGTGACACAGGACAGATAGATGATCAACGATCCCACAATTACTATGCATTAACGAATCCTCTGATGCTTACATTAGCAATATCAGTTTTTTCCCAGGACATTGCACAAAATTGTGTGCAGGTAACGTGTGGAATTGTGATGAGTGAGACTGGGGACCAGGCTGTTTCGCAATATTATTGCATTTTGGAATGGCCTTCGCATGTGCATTGGTAAAAATCAACAATTTGCAAACCCTGTTAATTTTAAGCCCAAAAATTTAAATCACACCAGAAAGAGTTGTAGTAGGTTTGGTCGTTTACAGTCTGCTCATTTTGGCAGCAGATTCATCTAAAATCGGACGACTTGCCTTCATCATTTCCTTGACAGAGTAGGCCAGCGACAGAGTGACAGCGAGCGGAAGTCCTTCGGGCACGGCGACCACAAGGATGGTAACGCCAATGATGAAGAATTGGATGAGCTGCTTCAGGTGACGCCCCGTTTCCCACGACTCCTGTTTCTCGGCGAACTCGATGACACAGAACTTGACGACCAGAATCACCACCGTCACTACGGCTAGAAGTGTACCTAAACACGGGGTGTTAGCGCACACACACATGAGCAGGTCTACCGATGTAGCCAATCTGAATGGCGAGTTTGGCCAGCTTCAGCTGCAGGACGGACATCTGTCGAGTTCGCAGCTTCGTCTTGCTTCGTTTGCTTGTGGGAGCGTAGGCCGTAGACGGTGCTTCGGATAGAGTGTCATACTCTGTCGATTAGTGCTTTGAATGTACTTGATGTAATCTTACCTTTCAAGTCGTCCTCGGACATCTTTTCTACTATTGTCTCCAGTTTATCTAAAAACCAAACCAGACAACTGGTAATTAGCAAATATTCAGTTAGATTTGCATTCCTTGTCAGTTCTGGTTTCACGATTCATTTTAGTTAAAAGGATCTTCCATGCTACAAGCCACCAGCACGCTTTTGTACAAACCAGTAAATGCCATGCAGCAAGTGTTTTAATTAAACGACCAATCGTTTCGCGCATTTTTCAATAAAGCAGAAAATCGATTACTGTTTATTGAACTGCAGTGTTTTTACGAAGTTGATAACCGAAGTTGCTCAGATAACTAGGCATAATCATTCGTCATTTGCAACAAACTAAGAATTAAATATGTAGAAGTAAATATCCCCAGCAATTTTTTTAAAAAAAAAATCAAGATTTGTCTTCACTAAATCAACGTGTACTTGGTGTATTAAGGTGAATGGTTTGACTTCGGTCACGGTTATGCGATTTTACCATGTTACCTTTCACGCCAAGTTTAAGATACCGCTTGTAACAAAACTTACAAAATTGTTAAGTCATGACCTAAGACGCAGGTTCAAGCCATAGAGTACTCGATCAGGAAATTAAATCAAAGTAGTTAGTGATTGGCAAAATTCGGTTGCGACTTGTTTGGACTCACACATAATCCTACTTGCGTTGAAGTGAGATGCACACTGGGACGCGGTGGAATCAGGCACTTACTGGCATCGATAAAATTTTGGAAAACCATTTCAAGAAGCCGTCAAGTCTTGTGACACTTTGCTCAAGTATTTTAATATAGAATCATCGTTCCTCTGTTCCTAATTAAACACACTTTAAGCACCTGGTTTCTCTGTATAACTCTCAGACCAGAGCAGATTTGATTGTCATTTAAAACTGGCTGCAGAAGTCATTTTATGAGCCTGATATCATCGTTCGATTGCTGTCATTGATATGTCAGGCTACCGTTCACTGGTGCAACTAGATCCGGTTTAAAAATTGTCTTGAAATCTACACTAAATGTGATGTTATTACAATTATATGTCGTGATTTTTGAGGGTTTGCATATTTACAAGAGGGTTTAAACTGCCAAACTGTGAAACGCGTTTAATTAATATCGAAAAAAGTGCATGTTTTTTTAAGAAAATAGATTGCAGTAATGGGAATCTATCCCGCGACCATATAAGTTTTGGCTGTCTAGTAGACGAAATCCATGCAAAGTCGAACTTAAACCAGTAGCATTTTACTGAAATTTGTAAATTTAATTTAATTAACATACTCTACGCATCGCTTGTTAGTAGATACCGTAGTGAGGTAGATCAAGTCAGCGAAACACAACGTACTTGTGGTGTTGTCGACAGGGTTCAGTCCAGTTGCGGTTTCAGGTAGTTCACCGTGCATATTGTTGAGGAGGGAGTAGATAATTCCAGCCTGGGAGTTCTTTCCAACGGCCGTTACCAGCATTCGACCTGATCCCTCCATCACGTGAGTGCCTGCAGATTAAGAACTATTCAACATCATCACGATTCTTGACAGTTCAGCGTGCAACCTTATGTGCGTGCCACATCTCTAACGCTACAGGTTGTGGTAATTCAGATAAACGACCGGAGAAAATGAGTAGTTTTTATCTGCTGCTAGAAGTTTTGGACACCCAAAACAAAAATTAGCACTTTCGGCCCAAATGCAACAATGCAATCACCAACGCGAAGTATGTCACTGTGTCCGCAAAGGCATTTTCATACAATTAGATCCTACCTGTGTTTTACAATTGAATTAACACTGTGATGATTGATATTCATCCGCTCAGATTCTGTTCACTTGATTGCAACAACTTATCGATCAGTGTTGGGTACTCAAATCATTTATAAGTAGACTCATCTGAACACCTATCGAATTTCTGCCTCGACGTTTCCGCCTTGGCCCTATCTTGTACGAGAACCCTCGGTTCGGGCACTAAAGCCTTCCGTCCTAGCTCGAGTCTTCACTCATTCTGGGAAGCCTTTGACGTGCCAAACAGAGGGGGTTTCAATTTTTAGCTCATGAAAAACGGATCACTCACAAGGGAACTGCTGAGATAGTAATTTGGACATGGTTGTAATAATTCGCACACTTGTCAATTGTTATCTGACTTCGTGGGAGCAAGCGTGTGTGTTCCGTGGTCTAGCCGACGTTTCGACCCGCATGAAATCAATTATGTGCTCAAAGATGCTTTAATTTCAACTAAATTAGGCCTCTGTTCGTGAGCCCGACTACGGCTAAAATCAGAGAAAATTTGTGTCAGGAAATGGACATTGCCACAGCACCCACCTGATTGGCTACAAACAATATTTGCAAACCTGCATCTTGCTCTGAAATTCACTGACTGAAGATCAGAATGTCAAAAGTCAAGTGACACCTTTAGAAGTTAACACGCAAGTGTGAAAAAGACAAATACGGGAATTCTGATAGATTAGTCAAGAAAGAGGGGGAGGGCTCCAGTTCCCGTGGCTTCCCGTTAACTTTAATTAGTTACTTTCTAGAAAAGGCAATCGAATGTAAGTAGTATATTGCCTTATTTCTGCCACTGAGACCGGTAAACTACCCTGGAGAAAAATACACCAACGCATTATGTTGTGTAAACACCGCACAGCTGATAAAAGACCAGCACCTCAAACTAAGATGTAAAGTAACCACATTTTTAGTGATTTTAATTGGCTACAATCGAAATTTACACAAATGGGATTTAAGCTGAAATTAGTTGATAGGCTAAAAGGACAAAAATGCCTGGTTAAAGTGATTCCTCAAAAATTATACAGAATTTTTCAAGGATAAGGCGGATCTAATAAAACTACCTAAGTGCCATTGTTGTGGTATTTTCTTTTCGGTTACATGTGACGGGTTAATTTGTGGGAAAAGCCATTGGTTGAAAGTGGTATGTTGTACATTTTAATTTATTGAGACCATCAGCACCTAGTTGTAGTCGCATCAAAAAGTCAATAGAAAGGCAAAAATTCTACAAAAGGATTAGAAATTACCGCGATCACTAGGCTATCCACCACAGTTGGTCAAAAAATTGGGTTTTATCGACCAGTTAAGTAAAAGTTGGTTCTGATCTACACCAGTTTCATGTGCTTTTCCTAAGGCTTTGCAAATTGGCACCCTTTCTCCTGCTGGGTTCTTGCGGGGCAGAACACCTGTAAAAACTACAAGGCAAGCACCACTGGTGTAGCTGGCCGCTTAGCGTTGCCTAATTTGGCTTACTGTGGCAGTAAAGGCAATTCTGTGTTTGGATTGCGATGAAACCCACTCCTACCACACAATCTACAGGCGGTAAAAAAGTTCGGGTGCTGTACAGGAACTGTTAAATGCCAGGGTTTTGTGTGAGGGGTTTTGCCTCAGCCAGTGCCACAGCTGACGAAGTCTGTGTGCACCAGTCAGCCGACTAAAAATAGACAATTGGGACGACGGGAAGCCGACGACTTACCGGACAAAAGAATGGGGTCAGAATGACAACTCTTGTTCACGTGATCCGACTCGCCAGTGAGCGAGCTCTCGTCAATTCGCAAGTCACTCGATTGAAGTAAAATTCCGTCTGCTGGCAAGAGATCCCCTACAACAGTCAGATTGAAGAGACGTTTCCTGCGTCTAAGCGTAATTATGGGTGAAAAATGCACGCCGGACCATCATTTTAGCACAAATAAATCCATAGAGGTGTAATCAACATCCGTCAAAAACCGGAATTTTAAAAGGTTTTAAGATTTTCATCCAAATATATTCTACAGAATCACAACCACTAACGTACTTGCCGAATCAACATGTATATATCGCAGGTGACCTGAGATGCTTTGTGCAAATCGTTTTGTAATGAGCAACAAGCGGCGTAGTTCGTGGACTGAAAAACCCTTACAAAAGGGCATTTCTGTGCGTCATAGTTGAAACTGAAGCAACGTTTTCAATTAAAAGGAGGTTAAATCAGCTTTTCTCGTGGAAAACCGCCTTGTAGATTATTGCGGAACCCTGACCTTCTGTGTGTCTTCCTTCCCGGAGATTTTTTACGAACTCCACACGACTGGCAATTGAAATGTCTAGTCTTCTGGATAGTTAACATTAACACAGGCTTGACTGAAAAGGTTGCATAGCTTTGTCCAGTGGTAAATCACCCATGTTTCACTTGATCACTGTGGCACGCCACGTCGTAGGTTTTCCACTTCATGAAACTATGGAGCTCTAGTTGTGTCCGATGACCCACTTATCCATTTGTCAACATCTCGCCTGGAGCACTCTTTCTGCACTTTTAGTGCTTAAGGGGTGGTTTTATTATCACTCCAGGATTTTAACAAAGCTCTTTTTTATTTAAAAGCTCACAACCGGACTGATGGTTCTGCCAACACAGTCACTCCAACCACACCAAAATCAGGAGGATCCACAAGCAGGCACTATCTAGTCGACAAAATTTGCCATTTGGCAGGACTTTACTTGCTTATCTTATCCAATTTTGCCACGAAAATTGGTAAAACAGAAATTTCGATGAAATGATATCTCCAATAAATGCAGGTAACGTTTTTGAAGAGATGCTAGAATGATTTATAAGGAATGAGAGCTTAACTAAGCAGTGAATACATTTGCTATCCTAAACAAGAGTAAAAGAACATGCTTTCTCAAAGATATCTTGCATTATGAATTGCAAACATTTTTTTTAAAAGTGGTTAAAAATGTCAAAGATTTCCATCCAAAGAAAGAAACAAAAAATTCACAGAGGCAGAAATTGTTTTACAGCTAGAAAATATTTTTACCGACGCTTATCAGGTCCCTACAAGCATTAGAAAAAAAATGTTTTCAGCACTTCCTGCATTCGAAAGAACAACTGCAAGAAGTCATAAAATGTCCTATCTTGGGGAATTTTACAATACGAAAGTTGACCCGCATAGAGCTTGCAAACGCCACGGACACAAATGCCCTCTTGACCAAGTGGGCGCTGAAATTATCAACCGAATTCGGTTTATGTAAAAGCTTGTTATTTTTTAGTAATTCCAATTAAAACAGTGATTTGCGGAAACATTTTTCGGCCATGAATGATCGGATATAGAGAGGCGAATTGTACCTGGGCTAAAAATTCATTGGCTGCATTGATTAAAACAAGTCGAATTTTCATAATCTACCAATGACCCTAAGAATGCGTTATAAAATATGAACTTAAATAATACACCTCTACCGTCCAATCAATGCTCTGTTAAATAATTTACAAAAAAAACAGACTTTGCATTCCACAAAAAACTTAGTCACAGAAATTTAAAAAAATCAAGTGCTTGTCAATAGGAAATTTTGATAAGTTTGGTTTTATGAAAATCCTATGGAATAAGTAGGGAGTATTTTTTTGCAAAACCGATTCGCCTGTAAATTCTGGCTCTAGTAACTGGTTTCGAGAGGACGGAAATTAAATTTATTTTTATGAAATAAACTGTCATTGGCTGATGTTTAAATTTTTGTTGGGCTCACTAGAATTTGCAGCATTCAATTTTCATGGCCTAATTCCATTTATTGTCCTATAAATACCTTGTGTATGGCTCAAGAAATAACTGATCTGAAGGTCAGTATGAAAATTTCCGCGTTGGTCAAGAGGTTGAAAATTTGCCAACGAAATTGGTATTCGTAGAACGCTTACCATATTTTATTAGACAGACATCACCGACCACAATATCCGAGATGGAAATTTCCTTGATCCTTCCACTTCGAAGGACGGTGAATTTCTGCTCAGCCTCGATCCGACTCTGCAGTCCACGAAACTGTCTCTCCTTCTGCCAGTCGTTGAAAGCCACAACGACAACCACAACCACGACAGCCACGAGAATGGCGACGCCTTCAATCCAACCAGTCTCGTTTTCCGAAGATCCATCGTAGCTTAACCCCGAATTAACTAAGACATGTTAAATACAAATTCGTGTATAACTGGCAATCTACAAGTTTGCAAGATCAACTCTTAAAAATCTTGTTAATTTGACGATAATAACCAGTGTCGTCATGAGCACGAATGACTGCATCATTAGAATTGTTTGTTATCACAGCACTGAACACAAGTTAATAGGTTTAAGTGATAACCCCTAATTTTGTCAGCAGTACGATCATTTTCAACATCAGATGAATAAATCAGGAGCAGCAGCTCCGCACATTAAGCATAAACTCCAGGGAAACTAAAGATTTCCTTGGTCCTACAGAGTCAGTATAGTTATTATTCTGTCAAGCGCAACTCAAACTTACACTTAATATAAAGGGAGAGCCCTAGGGAGGTTAGGGCAGCAGCGATGAGGACAAGCAGTGTTAGATCCTGTAAGGCCTCCCAAACCAGCTGAAAAATCGACTTTGGAGGCTTTTGGGGAATAACGTTGGCTCCATACTTTTGCCGCTGGGTTTCCACATCAGATTCGTTTAATCCTAGATTAAAAATTAGTATTGGAAGAGACACCCACTAACGACATTAAAACATTACATTTATTTACTGTGGTTGCAAATTTATCTATTTTCGTTTGCTACGTCATATTTGTCTTCAAAGCACAGAATATTTAAAGCTCACATAAGGGACAATACATAAAACGCTCAACATGGTTTTTAACGTTCACGTGTCTGCTAAAAATATGAATTTGGGAAATTGGCATCGCCCTATATTGTCCCCTTTTTAAAGCTCGTTATATTATACTATACTTCTGATTTTCACAAAATTTAACTTTGCCTTTCAACTCCATAGAAGCAGGACAGACAAATGTAATTTATGATTAATAACGAATAGCTTTAATATGAAGGAATAAATAAATTAGTATACAAATTTAATTATAGGGCAATCACACCAGTATTTGGGGAACTGGAGAGCGATTTTGAAAAACCGGAACATCCACTGAATTCCGTTTCGATAAACTTTGCAGCCTCGTTTCCACGGAGTTCCATTAAAAATTGTAACATTTGAGGTGTACATCGTATCTGTGGAGGTCGAGTATCCATGCTTAAAATTGAAGGTCTATAAACGTCAAATAATCTATTACAAAAACTAATGTGCATTTTAAGAGGTTTTGGAATGCTTTTTACATGAGTGCAAATTAAGAAAACGAATAATTGCCCATGCAAAATGCAACAAAGCTGAAAATAGCCAGTATTTTCTCTACGAATAAACAAAACATTTGAAATAATTTTAATTCGATTTTGATGAAATTCCTCTTGCTTAAAATAGGTAATTAGTTCCAGTAGCAGTAAAGAGCCAAAAGAAAGAAATCCTTTTGTTAATGGCTTGATATTGCTTTAAAAGTCAATAGTTATGACATCAAAGAGAAAGTTGGATTAACGGTATTACAGTATGGTAACTTAAAATATCAACCATGGTTTGAATTAGATAGGGATAATGTTGTCGTGAGAAAGCTACATAAAATTAGCACGCGATTTTTCAGTCTAAATTAAATAAATAATATACATTTTAAATTTTAGGCCAAACCTTCTACCTCTTAGTTTGCAAGAACTTTTCGTCCGAAGAGGTATGAAAATTGATAATTATGCTCAAAATCTTACGGTCTGCAAACTTCTTTTCTTAAATTTCTTCTACCACGGTAGCTGATTTCGACTTTCTGCCATTCTCTTCATTTATCTTTTGTTTCTGCAACAATTCCTGAAGGCAACGAGGCGTTCTAAAGCGAGCACAGGGCCCCCAAGGCCGAAACAGGAGTCAATGGACGTACTTAAAGTTTTGCCACCTTGGGCATAAAATTGTAATGTTTATTGTTTAAACGTTTTTTAAACTAGATATTAGCAAGCAAAAATGTACTTAAATTTTCATATCAATCTTTTTTGTCAGCCTTATTAATAGTTAAATATTAGAATTCACTAGTGGAAAAACAGACCTTAAGCGTTAATCAAAAAAGTACTTTCGTAATTGATAATCTTTCAACATTATGCATCTATTATTAAAGCCTAAAGCAAAAAATTATCTTATGTTAAGTCGCTTGCATGTACGCATTTTTGCCCCTATAATAAAGTATATATTTTCAAACATTCTCGGTTCTAGAATAGTGGAATCACCCTGTCCGAAGATTTTAAAATTTAAATTATAAATTTTTCGATGTATACTTTTTTGTGCATTTGATGGTTAACTATTTAAGGTCGTCTAGAACGGTACATATAAATGATTGAAAGTGGCTTTCTAGTTATATTCAAATTTTAAGTAAAACCTTTTTTGAATTTCCCAAGTTCGAATTAACAGCAGTTGATTTTGAGTGTGATTTTGCAAAATTTTTACAATATATAAGTTCTGGAATAATTGCATTAAGGTTGCAACTTACGATCTGGGCGTTAAAATTGTATGGTAGGAAATTGGAATGGGCAGTGACAAATAAGATCTTGGCTAAGACTTAGAACGTTCGCCTAATGAATTAGGAGATGCATGAAACAGAGGTCTTTATTTTAAACAACAATTAGAGTGATACTTAGGTAAAATAGAATGAGTAAGTGAAACCAATTAACAGATTAGTTGGTCAGGTTTATAGGGTACATCAAAAAAGGGTTACCAGGAAACAAATGTGAGGAGTGGTGAGTGTGACGGGATTTGGATTTAAAAGTTTAGCGTAATTTTGATGTCAGTTGTTATTGAATGGCATCTTTGACTCACGGCTTACAGTTATTTTTGTTGTCTAGCGTAAATTAAAATATATATCGTGATTTAAGTTAAATAAAGCTCACTCAGCCAGTCCTTGCGTTTTTTAACACACTACCCTCTGAACATGAGCCACTCGAAGCCCCTAATATACGCATGCTCCTTTCTTTATGCTTCAGTGATTTACATGTAGTCCAAATTGAAATGATCAATAACCACATTAATACTGCACAACCATTGAATTTGCAACGCCTTGGTCTTCTTGGATATCAGTCTGACGTGGTTAAAGACCACAAACAGAAGTCTTCATCATTGACTTTTACAGTTTTAAAGGCAGAATGATTTCGTGCATGAGTTTTTTTATTGTTATGTGAACATAAGGCTGATATACTAATTAAATTGCATTAATAAGAGAATGAAATGTGTTAAGGGTTCTAAAGCGTTTTACAATTCACTAAGTAGTTGTAAAGCTTAACATTTGTTACAATACTCTGCGAGAAGGCAAACCAAAATATTCAATTTATTAATAATTCGGATAACATGTCAAAGGCCGTTTATAAAATGATGCATGAATTTCATATAAAATAAATCAAAGTGGCTTTCGTTCATTCAAATATCTACCTGGGATGTTAAGATTAGTAAACGTAGTTTAAAACAGAAGCATCGAAAGCAGATTTTATCTTGAACTTACTGAAACAGTAACAAAGATGTCCAAACACTTCAGAATATAATTAAAGAATTTCGTTTTAATTTGTAGGTATTTTATTGTTAACATAACTTAAATTGTGATGGTGTTCGGCAATTATATCTTGTGAGGCTTTTTTTGTAAATTATGAAAGGTGGATTATGAAGATTAGTAATTGACATTGGATTTAAATTTGTATTTGCTTATGATGTATTTAAACTATCCAAAATTTCATGGCAGCAAAGACAATTTTATTACCTGGAAAATGTGATTTATCATATGCGCCTACTTATATATGTTTCATCGATCGGAGATCTTAGAGTTGAGGGAATAACACTAAGCGATGGGCTATTGTGGTGATCGAGAGATCAAAGTGACAGTGAATCGAACTTTAGTAAAAAGACGCGAAAACTCGCTGTTTTAAGGTACTGGTCGTTGTGAATATTGAAATCCTTAGCACCCACATTTTGCAAGAATAACCGTTTACTAGATCGGTGAAATAAGTGGTTGTCTTTGTGTCCTGTAAGACGTTTGAGCAAGCGTATTTATTGCCCCGAATTGGGAAACAACATGAGTCATAGATGCTCCAGCATCCAAACTATCTTATCACATGTAGTGATAGTCAAAAGTAAAGCTCGGCAATGATGAGGCTTAAGTTAAGGTGTTTAATGCATCAACTTAAGTAAAGTTGAATGTTCATATAAGGCGTTGTTTAGGTCGCATTGCCAAACTAAAAAAAGAAGTGCAGGCAAAGGCTAAAAATGTCTGAAATAGAAATAGCCAGAGCAAATAAAAATGGTGGAGTTAGTCTTAGGCTGACCTTTAATCAACAATTTTGATTGATGGGTTCCTGTATAATTGATTGGTTTCAGAGTAAGCATAAAGCAAATTCTTATCAAAGGCCTTTACTAATTAACTGTCTTTCGAAACAAAATAACATTTTTTTACTTTTGTGAATATGCAAATGAGTAGGATATTAGCTTTCGTTCATTACATTGAGTTCTTTTTCGTTACCATTTTGTACTGGAAGAATCATCACTACATTAAATATTTTTCATAACATTCATTTATAAGATGATGATCTCAAAATAAATTTCAAATAAACGTTAGCTTTTAATTTAT
This sequence comes from Mesocestoides corti, assembly GCA_900604375.1. NCBI lineage: Eukaryota > Metazoa > Platyhelminthes > Cestoda > Cyclophyllidea > Mesocestoididae > Mesocestoides > Mesocestoides corti. Next base: position 46,225 of record UXSR01005251.1, on the reverse strand, counting down.
TTTGTGGAAACCTACTCGTCACTGTAGAATAATGGGAATGTTTCAATACTCAGAAATATGGTCCGTTGGTGTTTGGCGCCCTTATTAATATTGGCTTGTCTTAGCTGACTGGCGGACGTGGTCGCTTTCTCTCAATGACTTTATGTCACAGATCCCCTTTCATTTGTCAAAAAAACCAAAATAACCTTAAAAATGACCAATGGATCGAACAACTCTCTTCCATTGTAAGTGGGAAAGTCCGTGATATACTTGGAATTTGGGATGAGATTGGCCTTGAGGATAAAAACTACAAACAACGCAAGGAAATACTTAAGGGGCATATTATTGAGTTGTTGGATAATATGGCTTCTGAGGAAAAGAATTCAGTGGCTGCTCTGCGTGCAGCTGTTAATAAATCTGAGGTTTGTATTCACGTTTAAGTCCACTAAATTATTTTTAAAAGGCGGACGTCTGTAGACTCGAAACGATTCTTAATGTTAAGCACCAGCCTGTAGAACGACATTTGCCACTTGTTGAACGTGAGCGACAGCTTTCGGAAATGAGCATGCTCCTCTCTACCACACTATCAAATCGCATTGACTGTTTTAATGCCTTGATTGAAGAACAACAACGCCTCGGAAAGCAATTAGGCGAATCTGTAAGGGGATACACCTACGAAACTGCCCCCTCTCTCAGTCTGTTACAGGTGATTGAAAACGAAATAAGCGAGTTACGTCAAAGAGTGGTAAATACACATTGCAACTTTTACCTATCCTTAGGCGCGGAATTCTATCAAGTCGAGTGGTCAACACGCATATGTCGGAGATGTAAGAACTTCGTCATCTTCCATTCCACTTAATCGCGTATTACCTAATCCACCTGACTCGGACTGCGGTGATAAGAACTTTTCTGCCCATAAAGATGGGACGGCTAAGTCTGGCGAGTCACTCGTCACAAAAAACTCGGACAATCAAACCGTGGCCGAACGCGTCGCGGCTGTAAGCTTGTTGTTGCTTTTGGATATTTACTGTCATATTTGAGCCCTGTGCTGCATAAAGCCTTTTTTGTCCAGTTTAGGAATGCCTATCTTCATAGCGACGCGGAACATGAAAATTCGGTGAAGGCAATATTCATTTCCCGCCTATCTGAACTCCATAAGCTGTTCGATGAGTGCTTGGTTGATTACAAGATCCGAGAGCGTTATCCTAAGCAGCCTGCGGATATTTCTCTTAGCAGTGATTACCTCGATCATATCGAAGAACAAATTGCAAAGTGGCAGGACTATCGCACCCTTCATACTGATGTGATGGCTGCTTTCTTTTCCTGGCGTGCGTCTTTCGCCCGACTACTGCATATTGAAGTGCGCTTAATCTTCTGCGCATAAGCCTTTTTTGATTATTTACCTTCTTACCTAAAAACTCACAAATAATAAGTTGGCGTTTTTTCTGGGCCATTCCATGTTTTGTGTTGTCGTCTCACCCTAGATAACTTATTGCATATGATTTGTAACCTGAATGCCTTCAATTTTGAATTTGTTACAGTTTCAAGCAGTTATAGGTGACATCGTTTATTCTAATTTAACTCCAGAAGTTGTTTGACTCTAATCCCGATTTCACACTCCGCTCTATGCCAACTTAAAACCTAAGTCAAATATCGGTTAGTATCGAGAATTTTTTTGTACGCGATGAGAGAACTTTTTCTATGACTAGCATAGTGACTTACTGAATTTAGTCCTGATCGGGACGGTATGCGGTGCCATTCCATTAGTCTTACCTCTAACAAGTGTGCTTGTAATTGTAATCAAAGCAATCGTGGTTGACTTGGATATGTTTGACTTAAGGCATAGCTTGCTTCAAGCAATTATCTCCTCTCTCAGTTAACGCCTGAAATTTTTTGAATGTTCATAGCGAAATAACTCACTGGTATTGAGACTTGGTGTTGTTCAGCATCGCATGCTGAAGTTCTGAACAGATCTGTTTCCCTTCGTATAGAGTCAAATCAACGACCCTAAGATGCGCCTGAGGCGAAGTTCACTGTTTCTAAGACTGGAGAAGGAAGCTGCGTCTGTTAAGGAGCGTATTCTTCCCAACCTCGAAAAGCAGTTATTCGTGGCAGCCGATAAGGACGAGGGCTTTCTTGTTTTTGGTGTCCCTGTCCAACAGTACGTGGAAGAGGCCAGAAGGGAGGCTGATCAGGCCGAGCCCGGGAGGCCAGGATTGAATCCCGAGAAACAGGCTCAGTGAGTAGTTTGTGCTCCTTGCTTTACTTAGCTCACCGCCATCACGACGTAGAATGGCACTAGTCTTGAACTCTTTACAGCCAGCCGGTGTCATGTTGCTTGTACCACGGATGCTTTTGCGCTTACGTGACAGAACTCTGTTAGATGTGTCTGAATTTGCTACTTGTGGCGGGACTGGCCCAACAACAGGAAATAAGTAATCTGTATAGTTCTCGTACCATGTAATCTGTTACGTTGAGTTACATACTGGACAAGGTGTAAGCATTCACGTGAATATAAACTCTGCATTCACGGAACCCTCAATTATTTCGACTGCGAATTTTAGAGGGCTGACTTGTATTGTCAAACTGCTGTTGTAATGCCACATGTCGAGTTTTGTTTACCTGGGGCTGACAAGCAGCGCACTCCTTAGCCCAATAAAAATACGTTCAAGACCTTGACGCGTCAGTTTGTGAAAGCATTGTGCGGGACTAATGAAGGTATAGCGCATGGCTCAGATATGCAGCGTGTAGTGAATAACAGCCCTTCTGGAAGAGGCAGTTGGAAGTAGTTGAAAGCAGCTAAATTTTGATTTTGCTACGTGTCGCCAGACAGGATAAATTTTGAGTACGATATTCTACTTCACCTCTGGATTTTGACCTGTTCGCTTGTGGTTCATGAGGTGGCGTTTTTGGAAAACCATTTTTTCTAACTTGGCTATTGGTGTGGTAATCTGAAGTCGTGTCTCCTGTCAATCGTTGTTTCCAGTCTCTTCCTACACCACACAAATCCTCAGGCTGCCAGTCTCATTGCCTCCACGCATTTGAGTCCACTAAAACTGCCGTGATGTAGCGAAAATATGAGTAGTTCATTACCGCTGATGTTCAACTACAACCAAGAAGAATGTGCTATTCTAGTAAGCACAAATGTCCGTCCAAGGAGCTCATAGCCATTGATGACTGACTTGGTGTGTAGAGGGTTTCGACGTGTTAATTGGTCATTGCTTTACGCACTAGTGACTGCTTCTTACACAGGGCAGTTCCACGCTTTGCAGGCTTTTGTTGTGTTGATCTCGCTTGAAGGGTTTTGCTTTTCCTGGCATCACGGGGACAGCAAATAGGCGAGTCCGTTGTCCCGTCAGCCATGGTTCTTTCCCTTGTAAATTTCCTGTTTGGTTTAGGCTCATCCCCAAGGACACGTCAGCGGCACGTTCACCACCTCGTGCTGGACCGCCCCCGGCCAAGAAACCTCGACCTTCACTGCGGGCAACGTCGAGAGTACCCACGCAGTCGCCTTCTGTGAGTTACCAGAACACGCCCGTAGTGCGATCACTGAGTTCCTAAACAGCAATTCAATGAACCTACCTACTCGAGACAAACACGGCTTTATGAGCCCATGGCAAAATATTGATTCCTTGTTTTTAGCCACATAGACCGGGTCTTGCAAAGGTCGCGCCCATCCCAAAAGGTCGGCCATTGACCCAGGTCGCGTCGCGTCCCCCCGCGCCTGGCCTATCCACACCCAGCAGCTCCAGGCCAGTTCGGACTAAAGGTATCTCCGACAGGAACCAATCAGCGTCCAAGATCGCGTGTCCGCCGACCCCCAACAACAACGCCAAACTCGCAACGCCCATTGGTCGACCGCCCACTGCCCGTAAAGTTAGTTTAACTCTAGTGCTTCCAATTATTTTCTGTTGACTACTTTCAAAGATCTACCGGATTTAATGTTTAGCTGATGTAGTAGTTGTCGATGGCACCGAAATTGGAGCTGGACGAAGCCGTTTTACACGTTAATTTGCTTGTGAGCACCTAAATGTTCTTGGTTTTTAGAGGCTGATGTGACAGTGGATATTTCACACTAGCCACCACTGACACGCACGGTACCAATGTTGAAACTTTCTTTTGTTTTCGGTTCTGTTTAAAACTGATTGCACTACCGCTAAATTGGGCCGTATTTTTTACGCATGTCCTTGCCTCCGCTTCCGTGTCTCAGCCTAGACTAAACAACACACCGGCCACCGCCACTTTCCCAGCAACCACTCCCTCCAACTATAAAACCGTAGCATCTGGCAACCCAAGCCAGTTGCGCACTCCCGTTATCGTGAACAGACTGAGGACGCCAGCAATGTCGGCCTCATCCAGCCACCTGAGTCGACTGGCACCCAACCTGACCAAACTGCTCGAGGCCTCGCCCTCATCCTTGCCAATTACCCGTCTTTTTGGGTACAACTGTAACCGCAAGCCCAGTTCCTTGAAGCCCGTACCCACCCCTGAAGCGAAACACGATCGAGTGTCCATTTCTTCGATCAAACGCAAAATCGCCACCGCCTCCGCCTCAATTGATCGTCATCAAAACACTCCACTAATGAAGGGAGGAATGCCCCCGGCCCGACAATCAAAAGTAAGCTCTCTGTAATATGTCTGGAAAGTAGTCTTTAGTACACAGTCTGGTTTGGAAAGGTTGTCATTGCTGTGATACCTACTTTGTTCAATTTTAAATCGACTCACAGACATAGTTAAACTGCATATTGAATTTGAAACGGTGGCGAATACCTGAACCCAAATTATGGGGAGGTTGCGCCGCATGCTGTGTGCAAGTCCGACTCAATCACGACTCTACATTCTCGTTGTAGCTCCCGCGCATGACTCCAGCAACAAATCGCCCTCCTCCAAGTCGTCAGTATACTCGACTAAACTCCGTGAGCCCGTTGTCTTGGTTACCACTTGTCAGTTTTAGGTGACTGTCTAACGAACCTCTTTCTTTAGATCGCCGCGCAATCATCACAGTTGAACAACAAGCCGATAGGCGCAGAATTCAGTTTTTTTAGATTTAACTAACCTTTTTAGTCAATTTTAACTTACTTTAATTTATGGCAGCATCAGAAAGTTGGCTGTTGCTTTGGTTTTAAGTAAACACCTGTATGGACTGCTGTTTTCGAGTGACACTGACGGGATGACTAGTAGAATCGTTCGCAAAAGACCAGTTGTCAGTCGTGTCATACAGGCCTACAGGCAAGTCTGGGCGACCTGTTTGGGCTTTTATTATACCACTTCGAAACGTCCAAGGAGTTTTTTTTATTGATTTGGAGATTTCTGATTGCATGAACCAAACACAAGTAAGAAGTAGGTGTGACGCCCGGCAGCAATGGCCCGACACGCTTCAGTAAAAACTCGGGTAGTTTTTACAGGGCCATGGATTGTCTCGGACTGTAATGATGGACCTCATTTTAGCCCAGAGGCAATACGTCTAAAAATCTTGCTGACTGAACACTAGACAGAGTGTCTAGCCTGCTGAGAGGCATACGCGGGTTGCTAGGATCATCCTCGATTACGACTTATAAAGCTAGAAACGTGCTCTGGTTCCAGAGTAACCTTTTTGCGGAACACGGTCGGGTACGAAGCAAAACCTCTTGAATGTTCCTGGAGTTTGTCCCCTTTTCAATAAGCAAATTTAGGAAAAACTACAATTTATTAAAAACCGCGTGATCGACCCAATGGCAGCGCTCTAGCATGTTCCGCGAGGATTCGAAATACAATTGGAGGGGTTGGGGATGCGACCGATTAACCCTCTCTTGCTTCTTTAGGCCCTTCACAGAAGGCGGATCTGGTATTAGTTGGAGGTCCAGGGACAAGGCGTGAAGCATCAGTCGGGGTACGCGGTAATTAGCTGCCTCTTGAGTGTCATTGTCGCCATAGATGCGGCCGTAAATTAGGTCCCCGGCGATCGGGTGACCCCCTAGCCCGATGGCGCAGTGCAACCTCAGTTGGTGCCTGCGACCTGACTGTGGCTGCAGCAGGAGCAAACTCGCCGCCATTCCTTCCAAGTAGCCGTGTTTGAGCACCGTCACTTTCGTTTGAGCAGTCCTGGGTCGCTGGAAAAAAACAGACAAGGCTTAAGTAAATCGAATTTCAGACGAACGGCTTCCGATATTTACTGACGCCTTCCTTAAAAGTTCATATGTACGAGCGAAATTAGACCCTAAATCACACTGATAAACATGATAGTGGGTGGTCAAATAGACATTTCTAAGGTACTCAATGTTTATGACAATTACCTGTAAACATAAAGATTATCTCATCTTATAAAGCAAATTATTTTACTGACGCGAGTCGTATCTAGCGTGCTTTGTTGCATTGTTTTTTGTGGTGGTGATGGAGAGGAGGAACAAAAAGCTGCAAAGGATGAAAGAAATTCAAAGTATTTGACCTATTCTCATTTTTGTTGTGACAGGGTGCAGTGAAAATATTAATTTCTTTTGCAAAGTGCTTACTTGGCATTTTGGCGCGAATCCCGGCACCATAATTTTCTGCTTGAGTCCACTCGGCCAAGTGAAACTTAGCTTACCAATCGCAAAGTCGACTAGGTACTCCTTCTCGCCTATCTTCGTGCAAATTGGATCGTGGCCGTGTTCGATAGTGAATGGAGGCAGGTATTTGGATCTTGGTTGTCGGGGCTTACCAAGACAGGAAGAATCATCAACATGTCCCCAAACTACAGCCAGATAGCGCTTTTTTGCAGCCCTATTTTGAAAGGCACGTCCTGCCTAAAATGACAAGGTTAGAAATTCATATTCGACACTCCGAGCGCCGAATCAGGACTGCGAATGCAAATGTTTAAATTTTGGTTAGCTAATTACAATTACTTGCAAGTAGTGCTGGCAGATGGTATTTATAGACTAACTAAGCCGAAACACCAACAAAGTAATCCCACATTACTTTCAATTTCGCCGATCTTGCTGCTTCGGTTGAGACAACTGGCAATACACGACTATAAGCGGGTCACCTAGTATTGCTATGCAAAAGTTATCCTCGGCAATTAATCAAAATAGTCAAATAAGTAAAAGTGCGGGTATTTTGGACAAGGTCATCAAACATGAGACTTGCTGAAAAATGAACTTCCTATAATGTTCCGGTTCCAGTTGAAGTCCCTGAAAGGCTGGAAACGGCAAAAATAATTTTTTTTATGTGCGTCAGGGCTGACGTGGTGTTTGAACGTCAAACACCTTCTGAGACCATACTCTGATTCTATTTTCCCATGCATATGATCGCGTAAATTAGACATCATGCAGTTTCTAAATAACTTTTCTACTTTTTCAACCATATTCAAAGCCCTGGGAGCCCATACATGATACAACCCATCTTGTACAATAAGGTAAAAAAATATTTCCCAAGCTGGATAAAAGTGTCAATAAGCTAATAAGCATAGAAATACAATACTCCGATTAAAGATGACCATTTCCATAAATACAACGCAAAGTTAATCAACCCATAGGAAGCATTGGTCACACTTACTAGTCCCGCCATTTTCTGAGAATAAGCGACACAGATAAGGCCACTCGTTGGAGCATCGAGGCGGTTAATAAAACGATACATGTGCTCAAGCTGAAAGTCAGCCAGGTCGGGCATTGAGAAGAATAGCTGCGGAAGTAAATTCTACGGTCATCCTACCTGCGTTTGGAGAGTAATATAATTCCACCAGGGATTGATACTATTTATCAGCAACCCTGGCGACTTGTCCAAAACCAATAGTCCGTCCTTTTTATACACAATTCGGAGATCAGTAATTGGTAAAAAGTCATCCCTTTTCTTTCGAATAATTTCAATTAACTGCTGGATATTCCACATTAGGAATACCCACACTCGGAGTAAAGTGATTGTAAAAAAATTCATGCAGCCACTCCTCGGCCAGACGGCTTAATTCAAAAGGCAAAATTAATAACATTGGAATTTGAAAAAGGAACCCAAGATTAAACTATTGTAAAAAATCAGATAAACAAACACGGAACCTATGATGGAAAACAAGGTGATTGAAAGGAATTATTTTAGTCAAGCTCAGCAACGTTGACGAGAACAAAGGAATATCTATTGAGGATATGGAGTTAGTGCATCCATTTTTAGAATCAAAGTTGGCGTCGCAGTCAGAACTCGTGGAATCAAAAGCAACAGCATCGAAAGCGTCTAGAAATATTGACAGGATCTCAAGAAGGCTAAATCCTAATCTGGATACTTTATGCAAATCCATATTAAGTGGATTTATATTCGGCGAGGGGCATTTTAAATATTTTTAAGATCTAATGTTGCTCAAGTCCTCATTTCATTCCATTGAAAGCGACATTGAATAATTTGTGAATTCGCGTGCTCATTTATCCATTGCGGATTCCTGAATAGCTGCATATAGAAGATAATCTTTTTCTACTAAAGCTATCAAAATCCATGAAATGGTTTTTGCGTTGTCAGTGGTAGATCTAGGGAAAAATACTCAATAATTAACAAAAGCCTTTTAAGTGATGCATCATTATGATCATGCACTAAGACAAAGCAAATCCAAGTAAAATTTATATCAATGATTAACATCACGGACATTATTTGTAATAATCGTTCTAAGAATAACTTTAAAAGCACGTTATGGTTAGAACTGGCTATGTGTACATTTGACTCATCCACTTACATATTGAGCTAAGAGATCACTATCGGATCAACAGTAGCTAAACGTCATAAAAGCGAATCTTTTTTGGTTGTGTTTGCAAACGCAAGATAAAAAAAGGCAAAATTCCATAGGATGTAAAGTCACGTTTTTTTTTATATTTTAGCAGTGAACCTACGTTTTTACTCATACTATTTGAACACGTATGTTGATAGCTCAATGAAGTTCAAAGCCCAATAAAACATAGTTTATTCCAAAAGGCTACATAATAATAATTAATCCAGAACCTGTTAATTCACGGCCTTATACCGTAAATTTTGGGAATGTTAAAATACTTTTCATACGTTGTCTAACTAAACACAAACTATTTCGTTCTAAATCCTACGTATAAATCATATATGCGAAATTTTTTCGTATGGCATCAAAACAAATAACCAAACTACTTCACCTTCTTGGGCAGTAAAAAAACCATGTTCATCCTTAAAAATTTTGTAATGTGATAATCCATTAACCAAAATTTGTGCTCGAGTTAATGCAAAAATGCAAGTATCTCAGTAAAAGTACCGAATGTCCGAGGATCTTGGAATTCTTGAGAAGTCAAAACCGAAGAAGTTGTCTACTCATTTGAATTTTGGGTAGGATAAATGTGGCAACATCGAGGTTGCCGTGAATCACGTTGATTCACACCAACCAACTCGATCACTTCACCCTCCGAAAAAAGGCCCCCCTTTTCACAGCATGTCGTCAGCCGCGCGGAATCTCAACTCCCCCTCAGCGATAGGAAAATTTATCCTAGATTATCCTCACACCCATGCCTCAATGTCAGCTCTCTTATGACGTACACATTTGAGGCATAAATACCCATGCGCAAATGCCACACATAATATTAACGTGGTCGAGCTCTGAAGTAAAAACTTTGTCCTTGTACCCTTTGGTCTTTTCCTTCATCGCAAGTAGCAGGAAAGCGTAATCGGATCAGCGTTAACTCAGTGGCCCTGGCGAGCTTCAGACCACGTGCGGGGGCCCACAACCATTATTAAAGCTGAAAATACTACTTAAACATTATTGTCGATAAATGGCGCTAAAGAAACTTATTAATATTTGTTTTTTTATTCCTAAGTTTGGGTTTCCGATTCTGCATGAATCAGTGAGGAAATTAACTGCATTAGAAGGAAGCATCTGTAGGAACTCAGTGAAATTTCTGGGTTAAAATTGACTTATTTTTTTCGAACTTCCGTCTTTTCAAGCAAAATGACACATTCATCTAAAAAACCTTGACAGTGAATTGCTTAACAATGCACTCGCCGAGTTAAATATTTAGAAGAATGCTCCAGTTTAATTATTGATAACATCGTCCCTAAATCACGCAAACGGACCTCAAAATAACAGGAAAAATTTCCAGTTATGCTGAAATATTCCGTATATAAGTAAAAAAAATTCAAGAATTTATTATTATAAATCCGAGAACCAGCTGCTGCGAATCATTTCCTCTGTATTGTTGTTTATAACGGGACTTAAATATGTATTCTGTGTCAGAGGTGGTGTGGGTCTGAGGTGCCTCACTACTCGGATAATTGGAACCCTATGGATGCTAAATCCAACCTCAGTTTATGAATGCAATTTCTCCTGCTTAATTACTTTTTAGTAAATGAAATTTTACGAAAATGATTTAGTCAAAGACACTAGATGTGATGGGACTCAAGTTGGGAGTTCTCAGTTAACCGTAAAAATCGATCCACGAAGCTCTCTTCTTAGTTTGAGCAGAATGTAAAGAGCAAAGCACGGAATTGGGCAATTTAAATTTGGTTGTTAACGGTCCATGTTGTAAAGTCGAAAGAAGTTTTGAGCAATACTTGCTTGCTGATCTCTTATCCTTCCGTACTGACAACACACCAACATTTTATGCAGTGACTTTCTACAAACCTCTGATTAATTTAACGGCCATTTGAATTATAAAATACCGTGTTAGTGTTGTCCTAAACAGCAATCATTTAATGATAAACAGCATACAGCAAAAGTGCAGAGCAGTTGGCTACGACATTAGTTCAAAATACAATTTGCAGATCCAATGAGTAAATTGTGAGTGGCGCCTAGCGGGAATTGGAATTAAAACAAGAGATAAAATTTCACAATGGATGTTATACAGACAAATTTTCATGGAAATTACAACGGCAGCTCGAGACATTAGTACAACCTCGTAAAAAGGTTTTTTGTTAAATGGACGCAAACAAATAATCCATGATCAACTTCCACAAGTCGATTTGAACGCTTGTACTAGCCAATTAAAAAAACTACTGATTTTTGATAGATAAGGTAGAACTCAGTGAATCGAGTATATTTTATTCGCAATTAAAGAAAAATAATTGGTTATCAAAACCCATGTGTATAAGATGTAAAAATCGATACATAATTTTAAGCCACCAATATTTATTACTTGTTCTTAAGAGGATTCGGTTAAGGAATAATGCCAATTTAATCGAACTCTTGGAAGAAGTGAAAATAAGTGCCATGTTATGGGTTACCTTAGCAACTAGAGAACCGACTATAATACGATTCACTTGTCATGTTTGGCTGAGTCTTTTTACTAATACTGCAAAGGTCGTTAGAACTCATAATGTGAAGGTTTAGTAACCAATTATTTTAATTAACAAATCATTTGCCAGAAACACTCAGTTAATCGAGATGCCGAGATGCAAATTACCTTTGAAAATCTCCGAAGTGTGGAACGTCGTCCCCATTGTCAATCCTAGTTATCGAGGTCTATCTGGGTAGATTTGCAGTGCAATTAACCATGACATACATTTGCAAGCCAAGCTATGCCGCCTGTCATTTATAAAATTTTAAAAACGATCGTTTCAGATTGGCATTTGACCCGAAACATTCACAATTTGCGCTGGCTGCACCCAGCCAAGCCCATCCCCCCCCACTAACCTTGACAGGTCATGCACTTTTAGCGTATATTTGACCCCAATTCCACTTTTAGTCAAGTAGTTATTAATTGCACCATAAAATGTGGCATCAAATCTACTAATTCAAGGCAATCTGGAGTTTGCTTGCTTTCGTAGATACTTGTTTGCGTGGAAATACTGACGTTTGCGCTTGGGGGATTGTCATGTCATCGAGGAACAGTCAATTTAACGTCCGGGGACATTTGTGTGCATAGCTTTTTATGTTGACACTGTTGGGACGCCATATATCACTAACTACCCAACAAAGGTGAAGTCGGTGGAAGGACAGAGCGTCAATCGTTTATTCGAGAACTTGACGAATCCGTGGTGGTGTGTCGGGGTCACCAATTTTTGTGGGCCTCAGCATGTGGTCTTGGACCACACCGGGGCCACGGAATTAACCCTGGTCCGATAACGCTTCCCCGATACTCGCGATGAAGAAAAAGACTGGAGAGGACGTGGACACAACCGTTTACTTCAGAGCTCAACCAAAACTGGTGTCGTTGTGTCGTGTGTGGGATTTGTGCGTGTGTATTTATAGCTCCGATGTGTGAGTCATTCATGCGTTAACATCGAGACCTAGGTGTGGGGACACTCCAAGATAAATATTCGTGCTAATGAATGGGGAATTGAGAATTCGCGCGGCTGGCCACATGCTGCGGCAAGAGGAACCCTGTGTAGGAGGTGGAGCGATCGGATTAATGGGTTGAATAAACACAACTCACGACAGCACTATTTCCATAGCACAGGCAGCCCTGTAGTGTCTTGCTATCACTACCATACAACCCTCCTGATCAACAGTGTGTAAGAACCCGAGTAGAGAGGCAAAAGAGGCATGTGAATAGGACAGTCCCTTCCACAAGACCATCCAAGCATCCTTTTATCGAATATCAAGCGCCAACTCTGATCAAAAATCGATGACATTTGATCGATTCGTGGACAGTCCACTGCAATGCGCTGCAGCACCCTTTATTGATCCTGCGTTGCATTATCTAGCTATCTCTTTTTGAAATGAAATGGAGGACAAGGAGGCCAAAGAGGGCAAAGTATCGATTGCTGATTAAATCGGCTTATTAGAGCGTGATGATGTCACGTCTGGTTAAAAATATTTGCACCTGCTTTAATGCTGAATTCTTGTGGTTCTTCGGTAAATGCAGTGGGCTCGGTAGCTAGTCTCAAACAACGTTCGCCGGCAACTCGACAGTTGGGATCAATTTACCTGGTGATTTAAAACAAAACGAACATTGCATTCAGCAAAACAAATGAGTATTTAACTCACCAACAGCCGATAAAAGCTACCAAGCACACACGTTATGAAACAAAAGCCAGACCATCTGAAAGGTATGTCATTGCACGCGTAACATCAAATTTTCTCTTATCAAACCAATTGAAAGCAAGCACCAGATTTTCGACCCCTCAGGAGCTCATGGAATACCCCAATGCTGTAGCGTTTAGGATGTGCTTAAACTGACGAACACATACTTTTGTCAAAAGTTGCTGCGGGCGTAGGCTTTGTGAGTCGCCAGTGTGGTGCTTGTTTATTTATAATCTCAAAATGTGAAACTAATTAACTACTTTGATTGGCATGTTGCATTTGACTGGATGCACATCTGGACCCATTTTGTGAATAAACGCCATGTGATTGTTATTTTAACAAAAAATTGAACAGAAATACGTCGTCTAAGATACGGCAATTATGTGGCGAATACAAAGTCTTTGCAAAAGGCCTTCGCAAAATTTTTTCCTGGAAATGGCGATTTCTAGAGTTAATGTAACTTAATTTATCAAAATGAACTTTAAAGGTACCAAGTTGTCACTGTCAAAGAACAAATTGGCCACCCTTTTGACGTACTTCAATTATCAAAGCCGACATTTTGCTAAAAGCTTCAAATTTAGCCACAGGAATTAAAGTGCATAAAGCAAGTCATGCGGTTTTTAAAATAAAAGCCACATTACGGTGTAACAACTCGTTGTTACTAATTTTGCTCAACGTAGAACGTAATAAAATCGGTAGAATTCAATAACCTTGCTCTTGCATCGGTAGCTGTAAGTGGCAAGAAAAATCTAATGCTTGAGGACTTGCTGGCATCTGTATGATCATCATAAACGTGGAGGTCAAAGAAGGCGTTCACTTCAAGCAAAGGTTTAAGTTGAGAAAATTTACCAAATATTTGTTTTGTAGTTTTGGCTTGGGTGTTCATCTGATTGGTTCCGGTGTGGCGAGCAGCAGGCGAGCGCAGTTAGCAGTCGCGAGCGGACGCAGTTAGTAAGCGTGAGCGAACACGATTCAATCGATTTTCTTGAATGCACTTCACGCAACTGTGCTCGTTCAGGGATCGATGCTTAGCAGAGCCATATCCTGTACACACACTCCGCTACTATTTTAATAAATTGGTTGAGCTACGCGCCATCTGGATTTCTTCTCTGCTTTCGGTCGGGCCGTGTCAACGTAGATTGTCGGCCCTGGTGTGCTTTCCGAAACCGTACCGGGGCCCGCTACACCAGCACCTATGTAGCTGCTTCTGTTGGAGGCACCAAATTCCAAGATTGGCTCCCATTTGTTTTAAATGTGCTGACCTTTCTGTAGTCTCGTCCCAAATATTCAATATTTGGCTTTGGGTCATTCAGAAACGGCCACTTTTATCGTTAAAGTGCAAATCTTTCCTGTCTCCTTCCTGACTCAAACCCAAAGCTATTGGCGATGCACTAGTGACAGCTGTGCCGCAGACGTGAGACGCTTCCTTCAGTAAAAAGCCCATAATGAAGTAATTTGAGCACGTGGTCGAAATTCTGTGGTTTATTACAGCGGCACCGTTGGCTAAGTTGATAGCTTTGTCGCACAAATGGTTTCCTCTCACTTGATAAGGATTCTTTAACCAGTTTAAATGATCACATCCATTGTGTGGTTCAAACATGCCATTTTGGCGAAATGAGCATTAAATCTGATTACGTACCGAAATATACTGTTTTCTAAGCGAAATGGAGTAACTGCGCCTAGACTCTACAATAATTAAGGCGATAACTGACGCAGGATGCGTTAGGTAGACGCATATAGACAAAGAGCCTTATGTAGTCTATTAAGCCGACATCATCTACACCCACTGCTACAGCATTAATACACGACCTACATTAAAGCTTCATACAAGAAGTTGGTATGAGAAAGAACTAGTCAGGGCGGGGATGTAAGAGTAGTAAATTGTGTAAATATTTCGATCTTTCTAAACAGCGTTTTTTAGATTTCAAAATCTTGGTTCCCCGACTTTGTACTCAATGTGCAGAAGCCCCGGTGTTGTTTTCAAACCACGCTGGAGCCGATGGCCCGCGTTGACGTGTCCCAAACATCAAATGCTTAATGTTGGTCTCTGAACTAATACAGTTACGTCAATTGTTTTCGATAGCTTTCGGCTACAAATGTATTACGGGAAGAATACAACACGCCTGGTGCCATTTTCCTTCCCTGATTTAAATCTCTTGCTTTGCTTAACTTCGACCCAAGATGTTCTCGCTTGAGATCACACAATGCCAGAGCGACGCTGAATGTTGGGTCGAGCGTTTCAAGTAGCTAATTTAGATTTCACGACTGTTCTAAATTGCTGTTTCAGCTGATGGGGGCATAATAATAGACAACTAGAAAATGGAATTCCCATTTTTGCATGGCTTTGGCACCAAACTGTACAATGCAGTTGAGGTGCAATCAACTACGTTAGCGCTGACGCATTCTCAAATCGATCTGTAACGGCATGGCTACATTTACAGTCATGTGGCTGTCGAAACCTCAATTTTGGCTTATTTTCGTTGCGTTTTTTAAGCAGTCCGTTACTCCGATGTCATGATACGAATAAACCAACCATGAACGGTATAAACGACCGTTTATCAGGCTACTCCCCTCCGTGTGCGTGACGGCGTTTGCCCTTAAAAAACCCATCTACTTGTGTGGGTTAAAGTACACGGAAGAAACGCTAGCGCATGACACGCGCCAACGGAGGTAATAAACACAGCAGCTAGCTGATCTTTAAAACACAATTACTGGTATCTGCTCAAATCAATCTCGTATTGCTGTAAGCAATAATCCGACGAACTTCCACACCTGATTGTTTTGATCCCAAAATTCATTTTAGCAAATTGAGAACGGAACCTGCAAAATGAGCATTTAGGTTAAGTTGAAATAGCTGTTTCTGTGGCGGATTATTCATTGTACCACAATTGTCTCACTTCGAAATATTGAATAAACCTGCGTAAGTTTGTACTTCTTGTAACCGACGTTGAGTAATGCGGTATCCTTTACACTGGGTAAGCATCTTCATTTAGGCCAGTAATATTCCATGATAAATTTTCAATGATGATGAAATAGGCAGCCTGAATTTTGCTAATTTTCGAAGAAGCATAAAACAGGAGCCAACAGACCATTGGGCCTACATTTGGGCTGGTTGGCGATCTTTTAACTCAGGACAGCGTTTTGTTGTGGACCCCAGCATGTGGTCCTGAACCACGCCGGGGCCACGGAATTAACCCTGGCCCGGTTATGCCTGCCTGATACCCGGGATGAAGAAAAAGACTGGAGAGGACGTGGACACAATCGTTTACTTCAGAGCTCAACCACGTTGGTGTCGTTGTGTCGTGTGTGGGATTTGTTCGTGTGTATTTATAGCTCCGATGTGTGAGTCATGCATGCGCTAACACCGAGACTTAGGTGTGGGGATAATCCAAGATAAATATTCGTGCTAATGAAAGGGGAGTTGAGGATTCGCGCAGCTGGTGACATGCTGCGACAAGGGGAACCCTGTGTAGTAGGTGGACCGACCGGATTAAGGGTTTGAATAAACAAGATTCACGACAGCACTATTTCCATGTCACCGGTTCTGCTGTAGACTGCTTCAAGCTCATTCACACATTGCGAGTGAAAGCCAAACTATCAAGAAGTTCTTCGCCTTGGACCTTCCTAGTTTATGGCCAGAACTCACGAATAGTGTGAATTAGCCTAGAGTAGGCCTATCCCCGCCTTTACGACCGGTAACAGGTTCGTAAATCACGGGACTAGCGGTGACTGTCATGGGACGCGGTGACTTCAAAGCGCTAAACATGCCACTTTCCAACCAGCGATCGTAAAAGTTTTTTCGCCCACCGGGAAGCTATCCAGTAATTACGCCTGACTACAAGGGAGGATTTGCTTAAAACCACTTTAGGAGAAACGAAACGACACTTCATGCTAGAGGATTTTCTCGCATTTTTGAATGCTTACCGAGTGGCAGGTGAGCAGTACGAGACACAATGGCTTTGATAGTTTTGGAGTGGAATAAAGCCTAGTAACCAAACGAGCAATTAAGTCCTAGTAACCGTACGAAGTGTTTACGCAACTTTACATAGCACGCAAAAAACAGTTTTCTGGGTCATGAACCTCCAGGTACAAGAAATTCTACACTTAAAACTGGAAATGTGGAACGGATGACTGAGCATGTCTAAATGTCATCTTGTAGTGGCTTGCTGGCACTAATAGCAGACGCAAAAGTTCACTCACAGCACCATCGTTTTATAGATGAGTGCGTGAGTTAATCTTGACCATCAATGGCATTCGATGAACTCGTGAATAAGCTTCACTCACGCTTGTTTGGTGGAAGCTAACTGCAAATATTTGCCCCAAGAGTGTTGGCTGTGAAACACAGTAAATGCTCGATAATTACCGAACTGAATCAGCAAAGCAGGCTGGTGATCCGATCGTGGTGTACAATTCACATCTGTTACATTTGTTACATGATTTGAATCGCCTTCTTGGATGCAAGCATTTTCATACTGCAGCTTACCAGCCGGCATCCCGTGGTTCATTTGAGCGTTTCCATCATCAGGTAAAATCCATCGTCATTGCAAAAGATGTATCGACTAACTGATCCGACGAGTTGTCGTTGAATTTGTTGGCCATTTTTAGTACGGTAAAGGAAGATATTGGCTTCAAGATAGTTGAACTTGTATTTGGCACGACTCTACGTCGGCCTGGTGAAATGGTCACAGACTCTGATCGCACTATTGAGTCTCCATTTTTAGCATGCGCCGACCAATAAGAGTGCCCCATGAGGGTAATTCAACTAACCCCAACAAGAGTCTCCTCACGACAAGCAGTGATCCAGCCCAATCTGCTCACTGTACCCCCATGTCTTCGTTCGTGTTGATGGCGTCAAAGGGCATTTGCAACCACCTTATGATGGCCCCTTTAAGGCTATGCGACGCGCAGACAAAAATTTCATTACTGACAGAATCGGGACGTAGGATTCTGTGATCCCAGACCGTCTTAAAGTTGCTTACTTGGGTGGCAACAATGTCCCTTGCTCATACCATCGGGGTAACACCCCGTAATACCTCGAGAAAATAAGACATCATCATCTTAACATCACACCACCAAAATCTTTTTATATCATAGTGCATGAGTGAATATCGACCGTCAATTATAATCAAGAATCGATGAAATTCAACCAACTCGTGAATGGTTTTTGCTACAACCATAATATGATATTTATCATTGCTAAGGCAACTTTACCTGCCAAAAGATCGAGGTCCAAAAGTGCCGTTCACTCATTTATTATCTGTTTCCGGTGAGATGAAGGAGTTGTAGTACTAGTTCTAGAAATAAGTAGGCAGAATATTATCCTTCCTGTTTACGTCTGCAAGTTAAAAATATGAGGTGTTTCGCAGTGACCGTCTGATGACCAGTTTTCGGGAGTTATCAAAAAGGTACACCCTTCATGTCCCACCGGGTACACAGGAGAACATTCTTCTTCAAGTGGATACCTTGTTTTGGCGTCGACGTACTGGGTTACCCGGGATCTATCCACAAATTTTAAGCTTGTCATTTTCGTAAAAGACATTATCTTCACAACCTGTCATAATTTTCCACAAGACGTCCATGCAATGCTTGCCCGCCGGCTGCAACCAGTGAATGACACGTTTTCCTACTCTGACCTCGCATGTGTACGGTCAAAACGTTTAAGATTTTGGATTTTTCCCATTTATTCGGGTGACTCCTAACTGAGCTGCTGCAAGCTCGTCTTTCACTCACGTTGAGTCTTCATCCACCAGAGCTTATAATCATGCATCTTCAAACTATCGAGGCTGTTGTGCGGGGCACAGCTGATCACAAAGGTTGAAATCACGACTTTTACAACGTTTTTATCAATAATCGAACATTTCATAGGACCCGATGTCGACCACCCTGCTATTTCGGGAGGTTATGTAACTCGCGTAGACTTTTTCTTAGTGTTCTAAAAACCTACGTGTGATCTTTTTAATACCAAATAACAGCGTGAAAATATTTCCTTGTTAAGTACAATTCTAAGCCCGACTAATAAATCAATTAAAATGGGCATGGTTCCGCATTTTCTTCGCGAGAATCAAACGTGTACTTTTTATTAGTCAGTTTCCCATTCCCCATAGATAACCAGGTGATTCAATTCCTTGCATGAACCACCATCCTCACACACTGCGTTGTCAAGGTGACAATCGAACACTGCAGACCATTAGACTGTGCGAGGTCATGGCCATTCGCTTTTGCAACGGTGATTTTCCCCGTCATCTACTGGAAACACATGCGCTGGTGTAGATCACACCAAGCTCAAATTACCATTTACTACTTCTAATAAATTGTGAATGGGCCATACCTCCACATTACTCATTCACGTGTACATATGGCAAATTTACTAACATGCAAAAAAGCCCTGCAACGTGTTGGAAGGCTTTTTCACGCAACCGGCCTTGGACGTTTTTGCGTTTTGTTTCTTTTACAGATAGCAACCCACTTTTTTATGCAAATAAAAAGTTTACTAACGCCAGTAGATTCACCTGGGCCTGTGGAAAAAGCATTTGCTACCAGCATGGCGACGCTGCTAGATACGAAAAAGGCGCAGTTGTTTAAACCATTCCCTCGTCTCATCCTGCTGGGTAGATGATTGATCAGAAAATTTTCAACTTTAGGTGTGCGCATGAAATCTATTGTTTCCACGAAGTGGGTTTTTTAATGATTATCCAGAGGGCATTGAAATTCGGCTTCTTTAAAATCTGGCTTGGTAAGTGCAACAGGTTTCGCATGAGACAATAACAATTCTCCGCACTAGTTGCTTAGAGCTAAATTTCCCTCAAGTGGTCAAACTAGCAAAATTATGAGGAGAAGAAGAAGACTAGGAAGTGACAAGGGGAACGCCAACGAGAGTTGACAGCTAAAAGCGTCCAAAAATCTCTCCACAGGGCGCTGCTTTTACTTCTTGTGGAGAATTTTTACTTAAGAACCAGAAACACGGCGACTTAGGACTATAGAGTCCTGACAGTTCAAGGTGTCTGATCGTAGGAGCCAAGTCAACACAAACACATTTTTCACCCACACGGTATGATGTCAACTCTGCCTGGTGGTGTAGGCAACTCTTCCCTATAATCGTTACACAAAGCGATGTAGTTAATGCTGTTAGACGTAGTAGCTACATTTCTCCTCTAACTTGAGCAATCAAAACTGGATGATCATTTGAAATTTTCAGCTTGAAATGCGTTAATTGTGAATCCATAGTAATTTACCCCTGAAAGGAGATGGATACAAGTCTATTTGGGGAGTTTTTCCCCCCCAATGTCTGACATTTTTTATTAATAAACATGACTTTGGGTAAAGTATGTAATATCATTCGATGCAATACTCGATATGTGTGTGTTATACTTGAATCCGATGTTGACATTTGTCTGAATCCCGACTGCAAATGACGATTTTGTCTGACGTAAGACACTCACAACTGTTCGATGCAATCTAATTGGGAAAGTGCTTCTTAGAGATGTTCTCTTCCATTGTCCTTCGAAAGGAACACGACGACAGGACATCTAAGAGCGATCCAGAAAACTCGTCGTCGTCCGGAATTTGAAATGCATTCAAAAGAGTAGATTGGTACCACTGATTCCGCCTTGGACATTTATACATATGCTTCCGGAGATCCAGTTACCATGTGCAAGTTTGGACTTGTACCTCTTGGCGTATCAAATTTTGATGCATATATTTTAAGGCTGCTTTGTAAGAATCAAACCTTATAGATTAATACACGTCTTTCAAGAAAAGCACACGTGAGCACCAATGAATACAATGAAAAACTTCCGCTTCTACATGAAAAAAAATATTCTTTTAATCTCAAAAGTATCGCATATTCCATCATTTTCTTCTGGTTGGTCGCGCTGAGTTTTGTTTTAATCGCCTAATGCATTGATCAGTTATCGGTTAACTTAGCTGTCTACTACGCACTTCCTATAATAACAAGTCCAGATAACAACGTGGTTTAAATATTAAAAGGCAGTTTGTCCGTTAAAAGTACTTAAGTAAAGCGATGTTTGTACTTCTGAGGTAATACTATACCTTACTGGATATCGATTTTCTGAGGTGACTAATGTCTTTGACTCCACTTTAAGCATAGCCGGTAATTTAGTGTGAGTGAGAAATTGTGTAAAATGTTCAATTAAAAAAAGATTAATCAAAGAAACAGACCAAAACGAAATCATTTTGCCTCTGTTTGTTCTTATTCAGATTCTTTTATTATTGACTGAAAACATAGCTTATTATCACGACTACTTAGTGCTGAATGCATCCTTAAAGAATGGAGACGGGAGCAAGCAGCGTCCCTCTAAACGAAGTTGAAAATAATGTGAAGGAAGCGGATTCCCTGACAAAGTTATGATGTCATGCTCGTGTAGTTGCAAAAGTCACGTGGCAAATAAAAAAATTGCATTGCTATGCCACTTGATATGTCTTCCTCGGCATATCCGAGTTGTGCGCCGGTCTCTTACACCAAGCCAAACAAGTCCAAGTTTGTGAATTTCCCAGTCGCTTCAGTGTTGGATTTCGCTTCTGCACAAATCACTCAGAGACCTTTTCCTGGGGGGATTTTCATCGCTAGGTTGTAGAAAACCTAACTACGAGTCTACGTGAGTTACATATACCCTCGGAATAGCAGGGTGGACAGCGATGCCAACAGGTAGAAAGCACAACCAATGACACTGCATTTCATATGAACACAATCTAGGAGGGAATGCTTCTACATTAAGGGAGGAATCGGTTTGTTGTGTTCTTGGTGCTGCCGACGTTGGGTCCTATGAAATGTTCGATTATTGATAAAAACGTTGTAGAAGTGGTGATTTGGATCTTAGTGATCAGCTGAGCCCAGTCCAGCAGCCTCGAAAGTTTGAAGATGCAAAATTGCAAGTTCTACTGGATAAAGACTCACACAAACGCAGGACGAGTTTGCAGCAGCTTAGTTAGGAGTCACCCAAACAGCTATTTTCAGGCGTTTGCACCAATAAGTGGGAAAAATTCAAAATATGGACGCTAAATGCCATATTTTAATCGAAAACAACATAAAATAACTTATGAAACTAACAATGAATATACGTCTTGTAGAAAATTATGACGAATAATAAGAATGCTACGTGTGGAAAGCCTTTGGTAGATCCCGCGTGACCAGCACATGGACGCCGAAGCAGGACATCCACTTGAGTTAAATCGTATCGTGGATAGATCTTGGACAGCCCAGTACATTGGCGTGGACACAGGACATTCACTTGAAAAGGGTTCTCCTGTGTATGTGGTGGGATATAAAGGGCGTACTTGATAACGAACTATGGAAAGTGGTCGTCAAACAGTGACTACAGAACGCTGCAGACGACAGCCAAGCAAACTAGCCGAAGAAATTGATCAGAAAAAGCATTTGCTGGGCAAAGAAGCAGACAAACCATACTACTGTTGCTGCTGCTGCTGCTGCTGCTGCTGCTGCATGACGACGCTCGACCACCTCACGTTGCTCACGCGACTCAGAAGTCACTCTTCAACGCGCCATGGAAAGTTCTCCCACACACAGCACATTCACCACTCCTGGCTCCCTTCGACTGCAGCAGCAGCACGCCTTACTGGATAAACACTTCCTAACACGCCAAACGATGTGGGAAAATTCGTCGTTGATGACTTCATTGCCTCGACGGCATTCATGCGTTAACTGAGAGATGACACAAGGTCATAGAAACCGATGGACAATATATCTAAAATCACCTTTGTTGTTATCTATCTTTTATACATTAATAAATTTGCTGAAAAATCTGCATCACGTAACTTAACACTTTAGCGTCTTTATTAAGACATCGTTTTATGCCTTCAGAACTTTTAAATTTCTAAATTATTTTGCATTTTAAAAGTACTCTGGCTGCAGAGGGAATTTGCTTCCCTTTTCATCAGACTTTTACAGGCGCACAGCAATCCGCTTCACCATTAAACGTGCCTTTGAAGTGGTTAAAGTGTTCATTTGAGTCAGGCATTCATTTTTCAAACCGTGGCAAATAGAGCAGAACACGTTTTATTGCAAAAATGGCAAAACGCGGACACTGAAAACGCATTTCAGTGCCACCACTGGCTAATTTGAATTCACTGGCTAAAAGCAATTAAAGTACAGGGATGCGAAATTCGGAATCCTAGTGTTCTATAAAAAAGCAAGCACTCTACCCAACTTTTGCACCGCTTTTGAATATTTACACTTAGCAGAATCACCCCTCAATTTGTTTCCTAAATAGCGATTATTTTACGTATTGTTCTCAGCGATTCAAGTAGGAAATTTCGGAAGTAGATATTTTCGTGTCTCCAATGGGCGAATTCCTGTGGCGTCCACGATGCACAGCTGTGGTGTACTAGTCAAACACCTTCCTGTTAAATATTTTTTTTAAAGAAGTTCATTGGAAGGTGTAAATGGTCACTGGTACGCCTTATTTTGCATACACTGTAGTCGCTTAATCTAGAGGGGCTACTCTGCACTCTTCCCGAACCCAAAGTCACTTCAAATGTTGGCTTTTTTGGACCACTTTCGACCGCAGTTTACACCTCCACCTCCTCCGCATACTTTACTTGAAGCCCCACTTCGTGGATATTTGAAAGCGAAGACAGCAGTGAATAAAGCGGGCAGGTGAGGTACACACGAATCCACGTATAAGGGTGCAGCAAAATTTAATCCCAGAATCCAATCCAAACGCCCGTAACCCCCCTTTGGAGGATGAGTAATCGCGGAGGCTTACTTTACAGATGGACATGCGCATCTCGATGGCCACCAGGCGTAGCTAACGTTGTGCTTTTTTCCAACAAAATGTATCTCCGCCGACTGCACACGTTACTGAATCCCCAAAGGCGCATAAATAAATCCAAGAAGCCTAGATGCATTTGCATTAATCACTTCTCTGTCTAATCACTAAATTATGCTTCTCGACGATTGGTGTGAAGTCTTAGTGAATATTCACGGATGATGTGCTGCAGTGGCGATAACATCACGATTTTTAACTGCATTCAAAACGGTAGACGGATGGGCGTGCGGGTTGTGGACAGACCTCTAGCTACGATTAATTCATTTAAAGGCAAAAAGCAGGGCGATTTTGTAAATTAAAGGGGTAGAAACAGGTAGTGTTTTGGTTTGACGACTCAAAATTTCGTTACACATGGGCAACTTGCCAACGCCTCTTGAAAATGTCAGAACTCATAGGTGTTGTGAGCCAAAATCACCCTGCAAGCCGCAGTTTTTTTCAAATTGCGCGCCCATGTTCTGCAAATGCATGTTTATTGTTGCACGTGGTAGTCAGTATTTTCGCGTTGCTACGGGCGAAAGCACCTTTTACAAAATACAAAATGAAACCGGTGTTTTAGGCGCGCTCGGAGAAAATGTGGAATTCTTCGATTTGGGTTGCAGTTCGTTGCAGTGGGAATAACTTGAATGTTTTTGGTCACCAAAAAGTGTGCACAACGCTCCAATGAAATCAGGCCTTTTCAGAACTAGGCACTTTTAAGTCTTAACGACCCAGTAGAATGGGATGCGGTGGTGGGACTGTAAATAGTCCGGTTTAAACAGAACTGTCTGACTTGACTGAGTTCGTGGTGTCGAGTTTTTGTAATAACTGGGACACGTTCCACTGGAAATGCAGAAACGGCTTTGAAATCCATTGGACTGGAATGGGGACCACGGTAACTGTAACAAAAGTTTGTGGTACGACAGAGCACTAAATTGTGACCTGTTAGTCTTTTGTCTCGTTTACCCTGAAATTAGCCAACTGTTGCAGAATTGGTTGGCTGATTCATCGAAACTAGTTTGGTCGCCTTATTTTAATTTTGCACGCAAAAATGTTTGGGGTGATCCGGATCCGATGGCTGATTTGATTTAAACAAAACTGTCTTGCGCTTTTCGTTAGAAATTGTATGCTAATGTCCAGATTTTGGTCCAAAGTACACTCCAGGTGAGTTAGAAAAGGAATTCTTATAATGAAGGTCAACGCAGTGTGCCAACGGGTTTTGATTGTGGCAAAATTGGTGATGCTTATACGTTAAGGCGTTGCTGAACTAATGGTATAAACTGCTTCAGACAAGATAGCCATTTATCAACGCATAAAACTTCAGATCCACAGTGTATAACTCTATCAAGACTTGGTGTATGCACGGATTGAGCAGTGTTGAGCATCTACTGGTAGTACAGCATTGACAAATCAATATTATACCAAATTTTAAACGTCGCCTATTGGATGAAATCATGAGTCTCTCAGTTGGGTCTCACAGCAACAATTACAACTTCTATCCCAACTACAAATAGACGTGTTCTTCATCCGTGTTAAAGTTGTAATAAGTTGCACAGCACTAATTCAAATTATCCTTTGATTAAAAGCACAAATTTGCGTATCAGGTTGTTAGAAGTGATCAGTTTCATGACTTTAATTGTAACTTAGGCAACTTAGTCTGTGCTGCAGGTATCTGGGATTTATGTGATTTTGTGGTCGACTCAAATATCTTATGTGCCTCCAAATTATTCTTGAATTTCTGCTATTAAAAAAGCATGAATTAAGTGTCACCTTGGCTAAGAACCCTCAAAAAATAAGTCTGTGTTGAACATCCTCAAGATGTCTACCTTATACTCTTTTTGATTAATTTGAACTGTTCGAAAATGCAGATTCTTGATCCCTCTCTGCATTAAATCAGCGAGGCTAACTTCCTATTTGCCTGGAATTTGGCTAGAGGCTCTGTTAACGGAAGCACCAACATTGTGCATATATTACGAGAAACAGAACAGGTTTAGACGGAAGTTAGTCGATGGATGTGCTCCATCAAACTGCATTTTCACTGGATTCTATTGTGCTCATTTGGACCAACGGGCTGGTGGTGGCGTGCTTGAATGATCGACAGATCGACCACAACTACGAGAACACGCCAACTGACAGGGAGATGGGAGCGCGCTGCGGTGCCAATCACGATAATGACACGTAAAGCTTTAAAAAAAATCTTCTGCTGGCTTCGCGTTTTGCATTCTTTCCCACTCTTGCCTAAGAGTGATGACAAAAATTTGCTTCTGTCCAGTTTAGGCAATCTTTCAAACTCATTTCGACATGGTTCTCGTGTCAAATTTTTCAGGCGTTTGTGCTCAGGTGTCGCGATCTCGCACTGGAATTTCCTGCCTTTGCAAAGTCAAAGTCGAGACTGCAATAGATAGAAATGATGATAATTATTTTGCATTTTGGTATTTCTATAATGACATATTGAACTCGCCTAACATACAAAAATTAAGTCGTTTTCAAACTGGCTGAATAAAGCGTCAATCTTTTAAAGCCTTTTGTGCACTTTTAATTAGTTCAAAGTAGAACTGTAGATTGTGTGAAGAAAACTATGATGCAACATTCGAAGGAGCAGCCCTTGTGTCTATTTAAAGTGCATTCAAATACTTGTGATCGCTTCGTATCACCACTGGCTTGCCCTAGATGGTATCTGCTGTGCTAGAGGAAAAAGAAGCGGACTTATTTTTTTTTTAAAAAAGAGAACTTTAAATCAGGACTATGGTTAGATATGCGATGATTTATTGCATTCATGAAACGCATCTTGTTTAAATGCTTCAACCCTCGTTTTATAGCTCATGATTAGATCGACAAAGTGCTACGCCATCAAATTCCGGTCAAATTTGATAGTACAGACGTAGCCCTCGAGATAATTTATTTGGCCACAACTGGAAATATTCGGGTCGTCGTTTGTCCGCTCTTAAAGTTCACTCTGGCTTGCTTTAAAGACGCCATTTCTTGGGAACTGTGCTTTTTGCAAATTAGGCAAACGTTTTGCTAAAAATTGTTTTGAAGTTAACACAATTGTCACTTAAACCCACTTCATTCAGTGTAAAAAATTTCAGCTACAATTTCTGAGGCTGCTCCCAATTTTTAAATAATGCAAACATGGCATTCTAACCATCAGAATTTTTCCCACCTTGTTAATTTTAAGATCCATACACTCCACGTCTGTCTGGTCAATTGGTTCCCACAACTGACGATAACGTTGACCTACCTTCCGCATTTTCTTATTTTCGGCTTACCTGTCAACAAACCACACAAAAACAGTGCTCTTTAATAGTCATTCTGATGTTGCTGTAAACTGGGATCGATTAACAACTTATAAAAATCCTTCTGATGAATTTTAATACTTATCA
This sequence comes from Mesocestoides corti, assembly GCA_900604375.1. Classification (NCBI taxonomy): domain Eukaryota; kingdom Metazoa; phylum Platyhelminthes; class Cestoda; order Cyclophyllidea; family Mesocestoididae; genus Mesocestoides; species Mesocestoides corti. The sequence continues at coordinate 19,178 of UXSR01005251.1, read as the reverse complement.
GTTCATTAAATCTATGCTGCTCACGCTAGACTGAGCGATGCTGTAAAATCGCCTTGGGCCGCTCGATTTTCGGACACAGTAGCATCCTTCCGTCAGCCATGGGGGAACCTCAACTCACGCTGGATCAGCGCAAACGCTTTTCCTGTGTTACCACAAGGCGTAATAACATTCACCTAGGTCTCGACATTAGTACAACCATGACCCGAGCTGTTTTCACACTTCTGCAATATAACTAAACGCGCTCAAAAGCCACACAAGACACAAAGACATCAATTTGGTTGAGGCCTCGAATAAATTGTTGTGCCCACGTCCTCTCCGGTCTTTTTCTTCATGTCGAGCTCCACAATTAGTGCAACAAGACCTCAAGCTTGCCTTAGCATCTAACACGTACAGTACATCATCTCTTTGCCGCCTGCTGATGTACTGCCGGTCTACAATTTCACCTCCAGGTAAACCTCTGTATGCTCCAAATTGCCTGCCTCTGACACAGGCTGCATGTCCATATAGTTGCCATTCTTTGTCGAAATATTCAGCAACTTGGCAGGCAGCCGTGTAGAGAACAATTTTACAACTACTAATCTCCGTGTGAAGAAACCCATGGATTAAAAAGTTATTTTCTGTTCCCTTTGTATTCCTCGACAAAGGTAGGATTCTAAAAACATTTTGCTATCTGTTTACTGCAGTGAAAGACACTGAAAAGTGCACACAGGTTTAAAACGCACGTTGAGAATCTTATGCGCGCATTGACAGACACTAACAAGCAAAATACTGCAATATATGACCTTATTTTAACCCTTAATTTGTGTCATTTACTAAATATAAATGTCTGTAAACTCAGACACTAGGATTTCTAACTTTCAGGTCCTGGTTAATTTATAACGAGGCAATGTTAGTGGCAAAAACGCGGTTTGATATTTGGGTTCGCTAACGATGCTTCCCTTACCAGAACCACCAACCCTTACACCCTTACATGAATGCAACTGATCGCAGCCAATGTAACAAGGCGAATACACGTGTTTGTCCCTCTCCCTCTTATTAACACCAACAATTTCATGCGAAGATGCTTGTTAACATGGCTTTGCGGCAGGCAGGCAGGCCACAATTTTGTTACACCCATCATAGTGGATGAGCGGGTGGTGCGGGGTGGGTGTTGCATTCACCAAGGTGTAAAATGTACAGGCCATGAAGCCAGGCAAGCATTCCACTGTGTACCGTTAGAGGGACTGAAAACACGAGTTACGTGGTTAGTGGCATTTGTGATTTAGCATGTTAATCACTGGTTTAAAGTGTAAATATCAAGCTAATCCAGTGGCGTTGTTTAAACACGCGTGCACGCTAAACATTCGTGCATTTGAGGAAAATTATTTGACGTGAAATTAAAGCGCACTACATTATTTCCAAACGACCTTTGTGTGACCGCCTGTTGCATATATTTAGCAGCGTTTGCCGATGTAGCTGTAGCCACTGGCATTGTGATACTTAAGTTGTAGTTTGTGCCCAGGATAATGGGTGATTTCTCCTAACTTTTACCGGTAGGCAAAGACTGACTACCTCACACCCAATCCAGATTATAATTGTGTACCTTTTGATGCCCTATCGGGTTTGTCAGCAGCAATGCAATCTTGGCATTGCTATGCAAAAGCAAAAGACGTGTCAAGTTATTCTTCAGGGTATTATCGCGCTATGCGTAACTTTCCTGTGGTAAAATGCTTAAAAATATTTCCTGCAAAGCCTGTTAAAATTTCGCTTGGAGGCAAAAAGGTTAGCAAACGACTCGGCTCTGGAATGGTCTCCCCAGCATCACAAATAATCGCGTTGGTAAGTCAGATTTTCTAGATGATATCTCCATGCGCGCCTGCTATTTCTGCTGCAAAAACCTCGGCGATACGTTGGTGACTTTTTGCGTTGTTTTGTATAATCGGTTATAGCGGAGGATAGGACGTGGCAGAAAAAAGTGACAGTTGACTTCCTGAATCCCCACGGTAAGTGTCGCACGCTCCGTCTTCCTCGAGACAGAACACCCTGCTGAACAGTTGCACTGGTAAGAAAAATTTTTAATTGCAGGACGCAAGCAAAGCAAACGGTCAGACTGGTATTGTTATGTGTCTCTCCTTCGGCCTCCCAATTTCACAAATTCCAATCAGTGCGAGATATTTCCAAGACATTAGGTTTAAATAGGCGCAAAATTGTTGTTTTGATTGTGAAGTCAGCATTTGCATCATGTATAGTGTGGTTATGGTGATAGACTTAAGACTTACACATATTTTTAGCAAATTTATTATTATATAAAACAGATAACAATAAAGGTGATCTTGAATATATTGTCCACTGGTTTCTATGACCTTGTGCCATCTCTCAGTCAAGGCATAAATGCCGTCGAGGCAATGGAGTCATCAACGACGAATTTTCCCACATCGTCCAGCGAATTAGGAGCTGTTTATCCACTAAGGCGTGCTGCTGCCGCTGCTGCTGAAGTCGGATGGAGCCAAGTGTGGCGAATGTGCCGCGTGTTGAAGAACTTTCCATGGCGCGTTGAAGAGTGTCTTCTGAGTTAAGACTTAAGACTTATGTCTTTGGCTTGTTTGTTTGACTGTCGGCTGCAGCGTTCTGCAGTCACTGTTTGACGACCACTTTCCATAGTTCGTTATCAAGAACACACTTCATGTCCCACCACATACACAGGAGAACCTCTTTAAAATGGATGATCTGTTTCCGCGTCGATGTCGTGGGCTGTCCAGGATCTATCCATTACAAGTTCTTACGTTCTGCAGTCTCATAACAAGTATGCTTTTCATCACCCGTTACAATTTTCCACAAGAAATCCAATCACTGCTTGCTGCAGGCGAGAAAGCAGTGAAAGGCACTTGTTTCTACGTTGATCTTGGTTAAGTTTAGTTTAAACATATGTAATTCTACTTCAATGGTGTCCTTTCCATTTGGCGCAAATCCTTAGCAACAGGTGTTCGAGTAACTCCTAACTGAGTTGCTGCAAGCTCAGTAGGGTCCGCGATTCCGCATCTTCACACTCTCGAGGCTGTTGTCTGGGGCGCGGCTGGTCACCAAGATCGATATCACCACTTTTAAAAGCTTGTACCATTTATTACGCGTATAATCAGGCACCAAAAAGCAGTTTTTCCTTGTCGGATTTGCATGAAATGCAATGCCAAATTTGTTGTTCTGTGAGGTTTTGTGACTCACGTAGACTCGTCGTTCGGTGTCCTGAATCCTTGTGTCCGATCCCCTCTTTTAAATATAGTTTCAACCTCGAAGATTAAAGCCATACAAATTAAGTCATACACCTAAAATTTCTCTTAGTTTTTTTCTCTTTTCTATGACGGCCATGAAAGCCCCTGATCTTCTAAGTTCGGTGTTTTTTTTAATTCATACTTCGCCACTGTAGTTGTCAAAGTACTCTACCCAGCTAAAAAGGAGCAGCCCCACCCCATCCACTTATCTGACTCACCCCTGAATACTTGTCTTTTGAGTGCTGACTCATCCCAACCTTTATTCAACAATAAGTTGCCAATCATTTGGCCGTTTACGACGCCCCTGAGGCTAATGGGCGTGGTCTTTAGGGGGCTTTGCAAATAGCACAAGCGCGGACGATAATGACCGTACTTAACGTCCTTTGCCCTGCCCTCTTTTTCAACCTCTAACGCCGCCCACTTGACCGCCCAAGTTTCGCACTCTGCCTGAGTTGCCCCTGCTGTCTACATGCTTTGCTTTTTGACATTTTGAAACGACAGCAGTAAATTCGTCTTACACGAGAGAGGGAGAGGGAGAGAGAAAGAGTCAATACGGAAACATCCTAGGGGTTAAACTGTCCGTGCCTCTAACCAATTGCATTTAATGCTCCTTCCATCCCTGCAATTATGAAACTATTTAACAAACGAAGGAAGCCAAGTTGTGTTGTCAAAGTGAGCATCAATAAGTTAAGCGAAGGCGTATTATACCTTCAATTATAACTTCGTGGGGTTTTAAGGAAGGACATAGTTTTCCTGATCTGCACTAACAAGCATTTGTCAGGATTAATCATCCCAGTTTTATTGACTTCAGCGACCCTTACTCCCATTTATTCTCTGCTCACCTTGTGGTAGTTTCAAAAGTGAACAAGCGTGAGAGAACACTATTCAATCGATTTTCGTGAACCGATCCTATATAAACTGGCGACTTGTAGCCCGCACAGCCACGCTAGTACTGCATCAATAAATTAGTCGAGCTACGCATTATCTCTGCAACTCTCCGCGTTTTTTGGTCGGGCCGTGTCAAAGTAGATCGTCGACCCTGGTGTGGTTTTCAAGCCGCACCTGGGGCCGCAACAACGGTGGTGGTAATTGCAATAATAACGTGGTTATACCTCACTAAACAAACTTGGTTTGAGACGACTATTGATTGGCTAGAGCTGTTATTCTCGTTTAAAACATTCCTAGGCCTCCAAACACTTCAATTGCAGGATTTTCCTAAATTCAGGTTGCGTGTACATGATTTGCTCCCACTCCGTGCAAAAGAAACCAGCGTGAAGACGTAATTGTCCATTAAAACGCACTAATCTCTCCGTTTTGTCATATTTTCGACAGTTTTTCGTCTTAGGTGGTCCGAAATTCTCCTTGGGGTATTTACTCGGGCAAAATGCTAATTAAAGATCTAGTGTGAAGGCCTGTCAGACTGAGGATTTGCTACCGTCAAATTATAATTCCGGTGTCGACGTTTGTTCCGCGTTCCAGCTGGGCAGCTAACTGGTGGTTTCCATTGGACCGGAAACCACTCCGAAGCTGCAAATACCGTTCTTTTTGATACAAGCTGCCAAATTTCGATGCCCTTCATAATGTAATTTCACTGATCCCTGTGTTACTCCCTAAAATATCCTCTCAATACCATTTTTGATTGGCTAATTCAGTCTCATTTTCAAAGATCGTCTATGCAAATGAGGACTCAAAATTAAGAACTACGCACTTCATAAGTTATGAATTATAGTGCCTCAAAGTATTGCTGATCATCACAATTCCCCTTAATTACCCAGCTTTAAATTTCAGCGTCACAACAAAAATTCCTTGCCTTTTTGCTGCCTCCTGATTAAATTTATCGGTGTCTCTTCTAAATAGATAAACAGAAGGCTCTAAAAGACAAATTAGAGAAGCTCAATCTTTTTCTCGGATGATCGGAGGTCATAATCAGATGGTCCAGGTAATGGCTGGTTGCAGCTCAGCAAAAACACACCAAGTGTAAGAGATGGTAACGGGGCGATATGACCAGCGACAATGACGAAGAGGCTTGCGCACAGCATCACCACTAGTTAGTCTCTATCACCAAGCGTGGTTGCCATGCCCTCAAACAACGCTCAAGCTACCTGTTTAAGGCCAACAAGCTAGTGATGGATGCTATTTGTTGGCTTCTTGTGTGTGAACGAATGTTTATAATGTGAGCTTTCACAAAAAAGGGCCCTCAAATTTTACAAAAACAACGTTTAGCTCTTCGAATTTTGACAATCCACTCTCCATTATTCACACTGCGAAACACACTTGGAGCAATTTTTCATGCCTCAGCGGCAGGTTATCTGCTAGCATCTACTCACCCCACCGTCCGTGCCTGTCAGTGTTGGTTGTAGATGAATTATTTTCCACCTGAATAGTGCCGTTGCAAAGGGACCCAAAGTTCCAGCACCCGGCTTTGCACTCAACTTATTTGCTCTAAAATTCAGCTCCAATTATGACATATTTCCAACTTCAAAAACAACGACTGATCTTTTTTTTCAACTGTATTCCATGCTCTTTCTATCTTCAGCAAAGCTCATTTGAAGATTGCGAGGACTAGAGGAAAGCATCTAGTGGTAAAACAGGTCAAATTAGACTGTAGCTACGTTTTTTTTGACTTAGGTATTACTATGAAAGCGAGCAAGCTCTCCAGATCTGCCATGTAGAATTTGTTTTCAAGCACAAAAGGTCAGTGGTGCAATGGATATTGCTGTCACTTTTTGTTAATTTAAGGATTTCGATTATATTGGCAAAAGCTTATTAGTACAAATATGCGAAATAGTACAAGTTTGCTTCGAAGAACCCCTTAAAATAAATTTGTAATCAGATGAGGTCGCGTTTGTGTAGAAAATTGATTTTTACTTTGAACAGATCTGCCTACTGAAAGCTACATTTCGGTGTTACCTTCCGTCTCGAAATGTCACATGGAGAAATGCTCTAGAGTAAGGTCAAGTCCTCAGATGTGCTGTTCATTTCAACGTCCAACTAAACCGAATAAGTGAACGAACACGAAGGAGTCTTCGGTAGACTCCCGAGGCCGTCTGTATCAAATCAAATCGTGACTAGTCTATGATGTGCTGGTGGTGTATCTGTCAACCATGCAGTACCTTCTGGTGCCAAAAGAGGAACAATTCAGTGAGCAGAAAGTGCTTGCGTGGTTACACGGGCCTGAGTCTGGACAATATCATGAAAAAAACGAAATTGTGAACTGTTTTTGTCTCTCAAAATCCCGTTAATATGAGTAGGTAGGAAATGGCAACACCTTGACATCTTGATGAATTGCTGCATCACATTTAGTTCCACTAGAAGAAATTCGTGGTTATTTTTTTTAAAGAATCTATGCATCCTTCATTTTTGTGCATTTTGGATTTACCATTATGCATCTCCAGCATCCAAATGAACACCCTTGTACCAGCAATTTTGTTATGCTTAGTTGCTACGTGAAGTTAGTAGCATCTCCTCACCCGGGTGCTATCACTGCTCATCCACATCGTCACATTGCTGGTTACCTCTGTCACCCTCGGGCTTGATGTGCTTCCCTGCTGTACGGGCAGGCAGTGCGACACACTAAGTGCTCAAACACTCCCGGCTTCCGGCAACCCAGTGACTAACTACCTGCAACTGATAAATGTGGGACTGCTGGTTCACCTAATTGATGCTAATGGTGTTGGAAGTTGTGCCCGATACTGTCCATGCCATTTCCGACTTACTACTCCGACAGCTTGTTCAAAACCATGCGTGCGACACTTAACGCGGCTCTAACTACATTTACGTAAGTTAAATTCAAGGTTTGGGCACCGGAGCGCACCGAATCAAATGAAGTAAACGGCTTTAGCTGGCACCGATGGCGACAACAGTGGCGCTTGTGTTATTGTTACGACTGTGCATCCACGAGCGTCTTTGTTTAATTGCAGTTGTTAATCGAAATAATCTAGATTTGGCAATAGCACCAGTACGACTCCTTATAGCCTCCGATTTTCTATGTATCACTTCCAACCGTTAGTTTAACAAGATCTCGTGGAGGCTAGGAACGAAGTTCGCAGCCAATCACATTTCTTGTGCCAGAGATGAGTAATAAGGGCTAAGTTAAATTTTTAGCAACATGCGCGGTAAATAAAAATGTTACATCTGGCGGAGTGATAATGTATTCTTCATTCTAATTCAACTCTTGGAAAACTACAATTGGCTAAAATAAGTACTCGAACCACGGCAATTCTTTCAAAACTTGATCAAAAACCGGGTCAACGAGATACAATTTAGGCAGCAGTTCTTAACTCATATCCAAATGGATTATACCACTTATTTTCAATGCTATCAAATACCACAACATAGAAGTCATTTGCCAAAGGCTTTTGATAGAAATTACGAATTTCAGTTTGCAGAAATTCGTTCTAGTCATGGGTAATTCTTCCGCTTATTTGGATTGCCACTACTTTGAAAATGTTTGACTTTGACCTGAGGTGGGAGCGTCTATCATTTGCTGCCAGGGGCGGTTTTTTGCAGCTGGAACACGAATATTCCCGTGGCTTGCATCAAGTCATTGCAGAACACTAAAAACCAACACTTCAAATCAGTAATAGGTGTATTTTTGTTTCGGAAACGCGATTGCTAATTAATCATTGGTGCCAACTACGTCTTAGTCGGTATGCTAGGGCTGACTTCCAGTCACATGAATAAAACTGATGTCTTCACTTGCATTTTAAGCCACAAAAATGATATCTACATCTTACCGAGCTTCGGTGGATCCTAAAATTCAACGATTTTCTTCTGATATAGAGATTGCTTTGAAACCAATATTAAAACTATTACTTGAGTAACCGGGATTTCCTTATTTCAATTTGATATACCTAATATTACCTAGGCCTCAAACTTCAACGGAATATCCTTGATAATTCCCCAAATTTTCAAAGTTATTTATGAAAGTCATCTGGTTCACGCTGTGCGGTTGTTTCTGTAAGAATTTTAGCAAGGACAAGGACAAAATACAGTTCAGGTAATTATGTATGTCTGAATTATATCCCATTAATACAAGTTTTTCTCGTGTTTATCAGTTTTGCAGACGTATTTTAAGAACGAATTTCTGGTCGGAATTGTGTTAGCCATGTGCAACTTATTAACTAATCGCTCCTGGTTTACAACTTTAGTACCCACATACTGCGCTTACCTTTGACTAACTGGTCACATAACTGTTTTGCACATTTTGAAACTTTAAGCCTCAAATTACGAGATACTGGAAGTTTCCACATAAAGTTTTTTTCTCTCGAAGGAATTTAAACTCATGATTTTTTTTAAAATTAGTTGTTTTTATCAATGTGTGAACTTCAACAATATCGCTCGCCGCTGCTTTGGCATGAACACGTTGCGGAATCCGGAGAACCTTTCATCACGTCGGGGTCACCAATTGTCGTGGGCCCGAGCATGTGGTCTTGAACCACGCCGGGGCCACAGAATTAACCCTGGCCCGATTACGTTTCCCCAATAGACGCGATGAAGGTAAAGACCGGAGAGGACGGACACAACCGTTTACTCCAGAGCTCAACCAAAACTGGTGTCGTTGTGTCGTGCATGACACAACCGGTGACACAAGGCGTAAATTTTCTCACTGCAGTTGTTACGACAACGAAACATCTGGCTACCAAATGTATAGAAATTGAAAAGTTGGCCTAGGATGCTAGCTGAAAACGATCTATCTTTAGGCAATAGCATTATCTCGGGAAAGAGGTAGCAAACAAGACCTGATTCGGTGGTATCATGAGTTAATTTTTAAGAATTTCCAATCTACTGGTCGATAGTATGTCGTGGGCCCCAGCATGTGGTCTTGAACCACGACGGGGGCCACTGAGTTGGATCTGGTCCGGTAAAGCTTCCCTGATACCCGCGATGAAGAAAAAGACCGGAGAGGACGTGGACACAATCGTTTATTTCAGAACTTAACCACGTTGGTATCGTTGTGCTGTGTGTGTATTTGGCGTGTGTATTTATACCGCTGGTGTGTGTCATACATGCGCTAACATCAACACCAAGGTGTGAGGATTGTCCAGGATAAATATTCGTGCTAATGAAGGGGGAGTTGAGGATTGGTGCGGCTGGCGACATGCCGCAAAAAGGGGGACCCTGTGTCGGAGGATAGAAAGACCGGATTAAGGAGTGTGTATAAACGCGATTCACAACAAACAAGACCATCGTTCTCTCAAAGCCTGGTCGTTATACCTGTCTGTACTTTGAAAATGCTTTGCTTCAACCTAGCTCTAATTGGACACTGTATTTACGAAAATGGTTACTTTTAGTCCCAAGTAAAGTCAATGTCCATCGCCAACGCGACGTCATTTTGCTCAGAAATTACCCCTCCCCCTAGAGAGGATTTTTTCTTAAGAATTTTTATTCAAATTTTGCACACAAGGGTTGTATTTTAATGCGCATGGTCAAATATATGAAAACATGGAGGTGATAGCTGTTTAACTCTCAGATTCTCACCGCTCATCTCGGCATGCCTTCAGAGACTCCAGTAAATTATCCACTTTCTTCGATGACCTGTTACAGTTTCTTTGACCATTTAATGGCTCTTTTTTGATATCAAAACAATGCTTTGATGGGTTCAGGGCCACACCAGGGTGCATCATCGCTACCACCCAATATCCAATTATATTCCATGAGTCTTTGCACCAGGGTGTTGGAGTAAAAGTTGGTTTTTGAAATGTCTTCTTGTTGTCAATTTCATTTGGTCCTTTCTTGGTGCAATTTTATTGGTTTTTGACGATGTCAATGCCCATAGATCGTTTGGTTTCATTTGAAACAGAATTCCTGTACCCCAGCCAAATCGACAGCAAGCAATCTGGTTTTATGCCAAATCGTCTGTAAGCTGTGTCATTCAGGCCGTCGTAAGTGAAAAACTCTTTCAACAGGGGAACAGGATTATTGCCTCTGTCATACCTACACAACTACAATTATATCCAACTCTGATCATCATTTCGGCATCATCGACGTCTTTGGTAAAAAAAAATCTGCTTTATGGAATTACTTCTGACTGGTTCGTTCTGTTAAACTGCAAGCCCCAAGAAAATGGTGGTGCCATGGTTTTGCGGGAACACATCATTCGCTTGTGTACTCCATGTAAAACCGACATTTACCCAGAATCTGCTCTCGAGATTCCTGCTTTCAGAAGGCTTTTAAAATGAGGACACGGATTTAGGTGTTTGCAGCGGCAAGGAAAACTTATGCAGGACGGTTTGGACATGTTGAACACGACAGGTGTGTGCGTGAGTCTGCTATCTGCAAATGGATGAATGCTTCTTAATATCTAAACAGATATTAAGAAGCATGTCACAAACTGACTGAAAATGGTCGTCCTTGTCGGTTAATCAAGTGTATCTTTTACAAATAAGCATTGCCGTTAACTTTTCAATAAAATTACACTTCTCTACCAAGGACCGCTTTTTTTTCGTAGCACCATCCTTTAGATTTCTCTGCATCTTCATGCATAAATTTCAGGTTGTACGGACCTCTACTTTGCTTAAAAACAAGCTCGCAAGTGTAAATTACGCCAAGAATTGGAATTTTTTTCAAAATTTTAAATGAAATGCGAACGTCACGGGACTGAATAGACATGTAAATGTGAAATTTAGCTAAAATACTGCCTGTAGTAGACAAGGACAGTCTTCTTAACTCCTCTAACTGTTTCAGAAACCCCCAAAATGGGAGTAGTTATAGGTTCTTTTTGACACATTTTACCCGTTTCTTGGTGAAATTTTGTGTGTGCCCTGTTTAAATGCCTGCTCGCTGATTAGATAAGGGCTACGTCCGAAATACATACTCATGACATTTTTGCATTCCTGTTCAGCAGCCTAATTAACGGCCGTTGTAAATGTTGCCAGCTGAGATACAGTTATAACTGCATCTCACAGGAAAATAAGGTCACTAGCAGTATTTGGGGAGTACAATTTACCGTGCTTCAATTGACTTTGCAAACAAATTTCCAAAGTGTAACTTACGAACCAACACTGTCACAAAAAAAAACCTAAAAGTCCACTAAAGGCGCATTTTACCAGAAAGTACACGAGCACTTGGCTGCACGTCGTCTAAATTTGCTGCCGTACAACTAGGCTGACTGTGACATTTATCTTAATAACACAAGTGATCGAGGCTCATAACCACGCACGGTTTTGGTGGTTGAAATCATTTAGATCTGCTGCTTCGATACCCTCAACAGGACATTTAACTGCCTTAAGATCTAAAATGACCTAAACCAACAATTTTTATCTGCGTTTGTGGAAAATATTGAATTTTTTTCACCTGATGGTCGCCATGCCAACGAAATCCAAAGTTCGAGGTCTATGTTTTACCAAGTTATTTGCTATTATTTTTAGAAAAAATTGTGGCAAAAAGTCTATACGAAGACCGATGTACCGAAATCCAAACGTCACTCTCTGGTATGCCAATGTTTGTGCTAAACTTAATTTTGTAAAATCGATTTAAGTCCACAGAATGACATTGCTGGAATGCATTCTACAGTTTTAGAAATCTTGTCAAAGCAACTTTCTATAATTATCACTTATGGTCGCCTACGTTGTTTAAATTTCTGTATTATTTGGACAATATCACCATCACCACAATCAATTGCATTTCAGGAGTCCGCATCGTCGTCGTCGTCGTCATTCTTTTTTTCCAACAGCTGAGTCATTCTAATTAACCTAATGTGCTTCTAGTTAAATGAGGCTCGATCCCAACTTGGGCAAATAACACTTTAATAATGCTAATTGGTGGTGGCAGGTGATTTCGTCTTAACTCCACAATTTCATCTGCTCTTCCCGTGCTTTACATTCTAAATTGACCTGAAAATGTAATCACTATCGGGTGTATTTAGGTGTTAAATCACACCTAGGCGAATATAGGGTGCCATGGCAGCTTTTGCACCAATAGTGATCAAAACCCATTCATTCAGTGCTTGGGGTTGCCTGTTTGATGTGCGTCATGGTTTTACCGTGGTTTGTCTGGCACTCCCATCCCCGCGTTTGCGCTGGGGAAGAAGGGTGAGTGTAAGCGAACTTGCATACATGATTTAGGGTTACAAGAATTTGCCGGATTTTTAGTTTTTTTTCGGTGAATTTAAATGCCGATTCTAATGCATGTCGCAGTGCATTAAGCAAGGTGTGCAAGAATACGAAAAGCAGTATTCTCAGTAGTTATCAGCGATAGGAAAAATTATTTGCCCTTTCTTTGTTCTCGGAATTCTTCAAATTTAAGTATAAAAAATGTTTTCCGATTTGTACCTATTTAGGAAAAGCAAACATTTGCCCCATAACAGAGAGAGACCATATATGAGCAAACTGCCAGTTATTCAGTTTCTGTGTTGAATTGAAGTTCATTTCTGGGATGCGTAACTTCAAAACAAGGTAATTGTAGACAATAGCGCCTTGAACAGCATCAAACCGGAGTAGAAGAACAGTGTCGCACAAATTTCAACAGAATAAATAACGAATGCAAACAACAAAAATCGACGCTTACTGCCATTGGTTAAGTTGAATAGTGTTTCAATAAAACCAGTTTATTAAAACAAAGGGTTATTTTGAAATGACATGGACAATGTCGCAGTGGTCCTCCGCCATTCGTTAATGCGGATTTCCCCTTTTACACCGTCAGGGTGAAATCTCATAATTGACACCTTCAATCGCCAGAAATACATTTGTGGGTAGGCAGATGGTCTCTGAACATCTCCACACTGGTCACATAGGTTTCCGGGCTTGCTGTCATTTGCCTTCACTATATTCAGAATAAGTGGCACACACTACGGAGTCTGAAGGTTATTTCTGTACCATAGTCAGTTCCAAATTCTAATCATGACTATTGATTTTCAAATTACGTCTCTCAAAAACTCAAAATATTTGAAATCATTTGATGTTCTTTCACCAAGGGCATAACCTTCTGTGACCTTGATTAATAATGTCTCAGACCAAATGTCCCCGACAGAAGCGGTCACACCTAGTGATTTCATGTAATCCATTTAACTAGTCAACTTAGCCCAGTAATTTACAAAGCTTATCACCGCAGCTTCCAGCTAACCCTCATGACTTCTCTGATTGTATTTCATTTCACGATGTGCTTTCATGTTTCGTGTTGTGTTGAACTGTGCGTCAAGAAATATCGATATGGTTTAATCACCTTGCCGAAACTCCATGCTAGGTACTACTCAATATTTTTGCCCCATGGTCCTCAATAGTTAATTTCAAGGCTCCGGTTTACCTAAATATTTAATCACAATGGCCCAGTCCATTGTTTATTTATTTTTGCGATGTGTTTATGTCGATTTCAACCGTCATACATCTGTATCACTCAGGTCCCCAATAACACCACCTTTTAATTATTCCATAAGCCATGGCACTTTATTAAACCGTCGCTTTTAACTCATTCTGGCTTTCTGCAAACCAAAATAACCTATTTTACAGGAAATATTTGCCTCTTAGCTCTTAGTTTTAGTTAATCCCTAATTTGAAAATGCACTTCCGCATCTAAGTGATCGCAGTGAAAGATGAAGCCGATATTTTTGGCGTACTGATTGTCATTCTTGGACTGGTGGCATTGAAGAAGTCCTCTTAAACAGCCTGCAGGTAAGTCAGATTTCTCCGGAAGGTCACTGGTACCCTTTAGTGGCTTGTGCTTCAACCAACCGCGATGTGTGATGCCTTTTGCGACGACCGCCGCTTCTTCTATCCACGCTGGCAGAAATGCATTTGGTGTTTCATTTAATCCACGTGTGAAATTTGCCATAAATCGTTGTACGGCACTAGTGGACAAAAACGCTATGCTTTGGGCATTAAATGAGGCGCCTACGTAGTTTCTTGCGTTACCAGTCAAAATTGTAGGATAGTACGCGTCTACCTACACGCCACCACAAGATTTCATCCACTCATAGCATCGGATGTCTCAGGTTTTTTAAGTAAAAAACGCCTTCAGCAGCCTTACAAATCGTATTGAACCAGCAGCAAAACATTTTGACGTTTACCTAAAGGCACCCACTGGATACGATCCACCTGGTTGAACTCTTCTATTGAACACTACTTAAAATTTGTGAATTAGTACTATTTCAAAATGGATAAATGATTCGAGATATAACCAGCATAAATACCCAAGTTTTGGTCGAACAAGTTTTTAAGGCCCGAGTTTAATTTATGAATCTCGAGTCAGGCTTGCTGATTTAAAAAGGACTGTGTGGAAATTGTTCAATAATCCCCGAATTTTGATCGCATCAGTGGAAAATCACTATAAAAAGCCACTGTATCCCACACTGATGCCAATAAAGTTTCCAGAAAAGCACATGAAAGAGGGATATCTGGGGATGGAAGGGATGGAAGATCATTGCAAGATGCTCTGTGATTTGCGTGTTAGTTTTACCCGTTATCCTACTTCCTTTGGTTGATAATTTTGAGAAAATTTTGCATACTTAATTGGCGTATTTTGCACTTCTAAAAGTAAATGCCAACAGGCTTGAATTTTGAAATGCCATCCTATGTCATAGTCATTCATAACCTCTCGTAGACTGAAAAGGAATCCTGAATCATATTGCCTTCTTGGACTTCATGCTTCGTGCAGCACAAATTGAGTCTTGTGGACGGTTGAAGGAACACAATCCCTAATCGAGGTAGCTGCTGTGTACACCGGGAGATTTACTCACATATTAGACGTATGACTTTGAGCGTAAGAGGATATTTAAAATCGAAGCATTTCCGCAGTCTTTTGCAGCTTTGAAAGGACCGGTCTCAAGGTTTCACAACGCCGAACAAAAAGTCTACGACGGCATCTGATACACAGCACGTTCGGTTGCACTACGGTTTGTACAAATTCCAGCAAAAAACTTCAAAAGCAGGGAAATATCAATTTGTAGTGTTCTTGGTGCTGCCGATGTTGTGGCCTTTGAAGGGTGACATTTTTGGCACAAACATTTTAAAAGTGGTGACTTCGGTAGTAGTGACCAGCAGCGCCTCGAATAGCAGCCTCGAAAGTGTTAAGAAGTGGAAGTGCAAGTTCTGCCGGATGAATACTCGACGTAAACGTATTAGGAGCTTCCAGTTCAGTTAGGAGTCACCCAAACAAACGGGAAATTATGCAAAAACGCGGAACTTGGGTCCCCCTACATGTGTTGACCGAACACAACCTAGGTCAGCGTTTGAACACGTGGCTTTCAGTGCTTGGGGAACGCTAAAGCCGACAATTAAATAAAGTGGCCGAAGAACTTGATCAGAAGAGGCCCTTTACTGGACAAGGAAACAGGCAAGTCACACAAAAGCTTCATGGAAATGCTCAACCGCCTCACGTTGTTCGCGAGACTCAGAAAATCCTCTTAAACTTGGCATGGAAAGTTCTCCCACATGCGGCATATTCACCACGTTTTAGCAGATAAACAGTTAAAAATTCAGAACGATGTGTAAGTTTACTACCTTGAGGTTTCCTTTGCGACGGCATTCGTATATTACCGGGGAGGTGGAGCAAGGTCATATAAGACGCTAGAAAATAAATCCAAGATTAAGTTCGTTGTCGTCTATTAGATAAATTCGTAAAAAGACCTGGGATAATTAAGTCATAATATGAGTATTCACACGTTAGGAATTCGCTAGCCGCATTACCACGCCACAATTAAAACGGCCTCGATCATGCTTAAAAAACAATGGTTTACTGTCCCCTAATTAAGAACACAGGTACGTTAGTCATAACAACCCCATCGTTTAAACACCAAGCAACGATGTGTCAATTTATGTTTTTTTGTTTCTGCATTGTTTAAATGCTGTTCGCATTAGCGCTTGGCGCACGTGTGGCAGCGGCGGCGGCGACGACGGTGGCGGCGGCGGAGGGCAGGCATTATCGTCGAGGTGCACCTCCCACCACCCCCCCGCCTCAAATGTTTATCACGGAGTTCGTGGACTGGCGCCTGGAGCGTAATGCGAGCTACGACATCGCCGCGCGTCCACCGAACACCCTAATACATCCGTCCAGCCATTTTATGTACTACGAGTTCTTGAGAGTCAACCTAAGGTTCGTACAGGGGCTATTAACACTACTGATGCCACAGCTAATAGTATTATTTGTCCTAACAGAAGACTATGGTCATCATTGGCACGTTTCTTGTCAAAAAGCATCGCTAATTTGACCGATTTATTAAAAAGGTAATAAATGGGTGGTTTAAATAGGATCGATTAATACATCGATCTGTGGGTGAACATAGCTACGTGAAGAGCATTCAAGCAAATCGATTATATCGTGTTCGCTCACGCTTGCTAATTGTGTTAGCACGCTGCTCCCCACAGAAGGCTTGAATGAATCTTATTATCAATATACAATACCTTTGTTTAAGCTGGATGAGGCTTATGATCTTAATTAGTACCGATTCAGCATTAAATGATAGTCTGATTCGATTGTGCAGTTTCAATATCTAATACGTCTAGATTATAGTATTTTGGAATTCCCATCGTCTACTAAAACCCATGCCCTTCGTTGTGAGCAATTCTCAACCAGACTGTGAATCGGTGGCATACTCCCAAATTCGCTAACTGCTGGCTTTTGCGTTAGTGCGCATTAGTCAAATCAGGAAATAGCTTTTTCACTCTTGCCCGAAAATCAAGTAGGCTAAACTGACAAACATGTAGGCGGGCCTACTTAGTCATCATTTGTAAGACAAGTGAAAAAAAAAGGAAAGATATGTTTCTCAGAATGATATTTTATCAAGTAATCTGACTCCTCGCTCGACGAGACCAGTCACATGCAGCTTGACGTGAGGGAATATCATAAATCAGGCACCCCAGTACCTTTTTACAGCGGGCATTTTATATATCGGAGATCACATAAACATTATCGCCTTCCCACAGCCTTTACCTCGGCTGTGCCACGTGTAGGGAGATTATTTCACACACATTACTTATCTAGATAGGGATGTAACATGAATTGAGGCACGCTAGCTAGGAATACTTACCAAACAATAATGCTTAACAGCCACCAGAACGTGTGCCGTTGTTTGTATCTGGGGTAGAGAGACGGGTTAAGTTGGGCAGCACTTCGAAACAAACCGTCCCCAAATGGACACTAGTTTTGCTCTCATAGCCTTATCGGTTTGGAAGTTTACACCTGCGGCAGATGTCAATATTCCTTCAGACAATTAACTTAACAATACCATTTGTGACGTCTATTTATTCAGCTCTACAGTCACGCTACATTACCACTCACACAGGCACCTCATTCCTAAGTGTTAATTAATCAACTCGTCGACCTCAGACAGCCCAGATATATGCAACTGGGCACATATGAACATCCCCTCGACTTCCGCTTTTGGCCCCCAGCTGGTTCAGACAGAAGAGCCCTCCGTACAACCTCTAGTCTTCTCTTATTCTGGGGAACCTTCGACGTTCCAGACAAAGGGTTTCAACTATTACCCTCGAAGATTTGCATCAGTACATCGGGGAAAAACTTAACCCACCGCATAGGATCTCTCAAAACGTCGTACCGATCATCTAGGGATCAGATAACCGTGTCCGGTAGTCGTAGCCCCACCCCTCCATCACATATAAACACAGCTGACGCCCAAACACCACCGGGTTCCTCTCTCGCTCGAGAAGAAATCCCAAGCCACCTGGTTCTAGTTGGTGTCATGCCTCAACGGTTGGCCTAACTTGGCCCTTGTGAGATTTGTCGCACTGATACCGCCAAATAGTTTTTTGCAGTCTTGTACAAATCCCAGGAGCGAAACCCTTCCGACAATGGATGCGAAGTCACGTGACATGCGTCCACAAAATAGCGTGACACATTAGAGCGTTGATAAAAGGACTTAATTTCAGACTGATTGCCACAAGAACGATATTTTGCGGCCTCAGAGCCTTCATAGCGCTTTTAAGTCAAGGAAATTCAGCCAACAGACAGCGCGGACCCAAAACTATTAGTCCATCCCAGCATCATTTGGTGCAAAATTGACCTACAACAAGATTCTTTGAAGAGAGAGGCTTTGTGTTGACAAAGCACCCATCGTTGGCCAATTTCACACTAAAAATATGGACGTTTCTAACTCCGAAAACGGATATTTTAACAGGCGACCCTGCACCGCATGTAATATCATTAAATGTTAAAATCCAGACACATTAATTATTCTGATCACCACATATTTTTCGTTTTCTTCACCAACGAAGTCTCGCCGCTGAGCTTCAGGCCTCCCGCATCAGAGCAGACAGCCCCCACCTGCTGTTATTTCAATTTTTTAATCGTAAAATGATAGGGCAGCAGTTTACCATAGTCTTCACTCAAATAGTTAAGCAAGTGCAGTGAAGGAAAGCGTTGTTGTTGTTTTTTAATAAAAGGCTTATATTATATTTAACATGATGTAATCATCGTTTACTAAATTCGGCAAAAAAATCTTGATTGTGACATCTACAAATGCATCAATCAACCTTATCTGTTTCCAGGAGATGCACGATGACCAGCAGGCGAGCACAGTTAGCAGTCGTGAGCGAACACAAATCAATCGATTTTTTTCGTGAATGCAATTCATGGAGCTCTGCTCGTTTAGGAATCAATGCTTAGCGAAGCCATATAAACGCACTTGTTATTCTGCACGAACCGCACAATAATTAGTTACTCTACTTGACCTGCGTGACGCATATAAACGGTCGTGTTCTCTTTCGACTCTGTCTTCTCTCATCTCGGGTTGTGACCGGCTGTTATCTATAGGGTTTTGTGGTAGTGCTAATTTAGGCCTCCACAACCGTTTTGCACTTGCTGTGGATCGCGTTTATTCACACTAACTAATATGGTCACTCCAGCCTCCAACACAGGGTCCCCCTTTCCGCAGCATGTCGCCAGCCGCGCGGATCCTCAACTTCCCCCTCATTAGCACGATCGATTATCCTGGATTATCCTCACACCTAGGTCTCGATGTCAGCACATCTATGACTCACACAT